>VYZQ01029499.1:983-38189 GCA_013400655.1 Mystacornis crossleyi
GGTAAAAGGGAGGGGAGGGGAAACAGAGTGATGAACCAGAGTATGTGATGTTATTATATCAGTACTGTTATAAGGGGAAACGTAAGTTGCTCCACCATATCTTTTGTCCTCATGGTTTGCGTTTTATTTTACCTTTTTTGAAAATAATTTTACAAAATCCTGAAGACCTTGGAAAATACATAATTGACCTACNGCGAGTGAAGCAGAACCCCTACACGCTCTTTGTGCTGGTTCATGACAATGCCCACGTGGATTTAACAAGGTAGCTGCTTCAATCTGCTGAAGGAAAACCATCCTCTCCCAGCATCTTTCCATTAGGTTTTTCAAAAGACTTACCATCTTAGAACACCTGTTGCTTTCTCTAGGCATTTTTAAGGCATTTTGTGCCTTACAATCAGAAATAGTATCTTTTGGTTGCCCGTGATATTTGTTAACTAATTCTGATTCAGCTGAAGGTAGGTGAGACTAGTTTCAGGTTATCAGATGCCGTAACAGGACTGTTTTGAGGGTTACGTACTATGGTGCTGAAATTGAGGGGAAAATGCTGAATTTTGCAACTTTCTTTGTTCTTCTTGTTTTTTTTTTCCTATTCGTCTCCTTTTTCTGTACTCAAACCTAAATGTCTCCAATGTCCACAAGCTGATTGTGCTTTAGTTCATGTTTTTATCCCTGATAATAATGTTGTTTGTGATATGAGAAAGCTTACAGACATTTAAGTCTGCATCATGTGAAAGATGCCATAGCTGCTGTGAGAAAAGGATTTAAAAAAGCAGCTGTATTGAATTTTACAGCTTTAGGTCTAAACACAACACGTACACATGTGCAAAAAGACATACACACGAGCAAAAACATCTCTTCACACCGAATCTAAACTTCACCTTGAAAGAAGAAGGAAATAAGTAAAGCTGATTATTGTGCTCTTGTTCCATGAGTAAACTAAGGAGAATAATCTTCATGTGGTCTAAACATGGTGTGTAAGGTTGTGGGATTCATTTCAATATCAGAAATAATGAAAAGTCTCTTGTCTGTGGCAGAGGGGTTGGAACTAGGTAGTCTTTAAGGTCCCTTTCAACCCAAACCACTCTGTGGTTCTACAATAAGCAAAATACTTTCCTTGAAGGAGAGCTGAAAATAGACAAAAGCAACATTATTTCTACTTGGTCTTCCCCATCACATTTTTGTTATTGTCTTCTATTATTTGAATTTGGAATTCCTGAATATATCATGGAAGTGAAGGCAATTCCAGGAGCTGGAAAACAGAACATCAACAGACTTTCAGGTTCCCCAGCCTTCTACAAATTTGTTGTTTCAGATGGGAAAAGCCATTGGATTTCATAGAATTGCTACTGTATCCTATCCCCACATCTCATGGAACAGTGTTTCTTAATGAGAGGGATTTCATCAGCTTTGGCTTATTTTTGGTTTCCTCCATCTGATGCTTTTTTTTTAATTGTCACACTAATCCACCTTCTCACTGTCAACAGATTTTGATACTTTATTTAAGTGTTTGTTGTTTTTCCTTGTTTTCCTGAGTTTACCCACAGAGAACAGTCAAACATTTTTTGAAAGTCTTTTACCTTTCCAAAGAGATTTTTTTGAGCTATGATTCTCTGTGTCATGGTCATTTAGAGATTTTTCTGCAGGAAGAGAGTAATGCACTGAATTTCAGGATGTCAGTAAGGCAATTCTTTGCATTCTTATTTCTGCAGTGCCATTTCAAGTTCCCTGTCACATGGTGAGCCTAATCATGGTCTGGCTGATAGAGTTATTAATTGCAGGGAGGTGCTTGAAGCATTCAACCTCCTTGTTCTTCAGGTCAGCTCTTTTCCTTATGCCTTGCAAACGCAGCAGTCCAGGATCAGCTCTAGCAATGAGGTACATTGGATACAATCTGACACTGTGGTAAGTGTTTAACTGTAATTTTAACTGTAAATTTTAATGTGGAATTCACACCTAACAGAATCTAGAAAATGTGTGTGTTAGGAGGGAGCTCTTCCTCAGCTGGAGTTTATTCTCTCAGATTCCAGATGGGCAGCCCTAGGATACTGATGGTAGAGGCAGCACTGATATTTAGGACCAGGAATTACACAGTTTTCTTTGTCCAGTCATGTACAGTGAGAAACTACTTTCTGTGCTCTGGTCAGACAAAGCTATGTAGATGTGCCATAAAGCTCCAGAGTTGGCTTTCCCTTTTCAAGCAGTCTGACTTTTGACTCTAAGTTATATGTCACATAGCCTGTCAAGTCTGTTCATTACTTTCCCAGTCTTCATTGAAGTCGTGTCCTAGGTTAACAAGTTTTGGTATAGTAAGTGCTGTTACTGTGCAGAGGAAAAGTCCTTTTTGGTATCCTCCACTATTACCTTTTTTCTTCATTTCAACCAGCTGATTCTGAAAATGTTTTGGATAAACCTGCTTAAAAATAGCATTTTCTCCTATTACTTGTTTAGTATATTTATGTCAGATTTGACTTCATTTCTGAAAAGTGTCTTAAAGTGGGAGCTGTAAAAAAATAGTTAATGTAAAATGAGGGAGTGAATGAATATTCTAAGTTTGCTTTTTGGTTGATTGTTAATATAAACCATGTGCTGACCTTCTGTAAAATGGTCTAGACAATTTTTTTCTAGTTTCTCAAAAGTAAAAAAATTAATGACTTTCAGTCTTCTGATTAAAAAAATAACCCACAAAAAAAGGGGAGACTGTAGGTGATTAATTACATTCCTAGAGATTACTGCTGATGTAAACGCACTGGAGAACATGCTGTGCTTCCATCAAAGGCTTACGAAATTTGAAACACAAATATTCTGCCTTTCTGATAGCTGTACGCAGATTTATCTTCCAACAAAAAAATTATTAATTTCTGGTTTCCATTAGAGAAGTATGTAGACTCTGACAATCAAGAACAACTTTGGAAATTAATAATCCTTCTCTTTTCAGGTTCTACTCTAAATAGAAATGAGATGACAGGTGTCAGTAGATATAATGCCAGAGATAGGGAGTCAGAAAATAATTAGCAGGATTCTAGAAACCCACTGCAGTCACAGGTAGGAGATGCACTGAAAAATTTGCAAGGACCTACACCTATCTTTCCTAGCTGTAGGCAAATAATAAGTAAAAAACAATATCTATTTTATTGTATTCATTGAAAGAAATAAAGAGCATCACTTAGGGAGAGTGGATAAAAAGAAAGGATTCTTTGGTTTGGGAAGTGCTTTCCACTTATTTTTTAAAATGACACAAAAAATAAAAATTGGTTCCAGTTTTCCTTATATTTTTGCTGTTTGTGTGTGAAACAGGATGATGCAGCGAGTGAAGACAAGCTATACTTTGGTTTGAATGAATACAGCAAATCCCTCCAGTGGGGAGTCACAAGTCCCCTTTTGAGATGTGATGAAACCTTTGAAAAAATGGTCAACACACTTTTAGAAAGGTAAATAATAACATGGAAGCTTGGGATTCTGCCCAGCTGGGATCTTAAAGATACATCTTTATGAGCCCCATTATGGGCGATGAAGACATGATGACCTTTGATGTTGATCTTGGAACACATAGTTTTGTTTTTGTAACAAATTTAGTGCAGTTGGAGAAGGGAGTGGGTACCCTTCATTTGTTTTTAGAAGAGATCGGGCCTGTTCAGCAGAAATCTGGGCTCAGCTGTGCTGCTCTCTTCTTTTGCCTCAGCCCTCACTACGCTCAGAAGGTACCAGAGGTTTCATACCTCACCACTTCTGGTGTCTCTCTTGCTGGTGCTGAGGGACATTGTTTCAAAAAGGTCATTTTTGTTATTTCAGTAGCTGGCCATGGTTTTGGTTGCTGCAACTCAGAGCCTGTTAGTACCCTGCAACTGCCTGAAAAAGCCACTTTCATGGCACATATCCAAGATATAATTAAACGTGCCCATTACAGGAATGAAGGGAATACTGTCATTTCCAGCAATGTGGAATCTCCTCTGCGTATCAGCAGGACAGATCCCTTATAGCACTTCAAATAATAGTTCTCATGTTTTCATGTTTACTAGAACAGGATTGTCCTGTGTTCAGTACTGTGTTTTCTGTTTTCATTAGTTCAATATAATAGTTGTAAATGTATTTATTAAGTGAAATTCAATATCAAATGTGTTAAATTAGCAACATTAATAATTAAGTACATCATTAATACTTAATATTTGTTATTATCTACAAATATGCAATAATAATTAGGTCAGTTTCTTAGGCTTCTCCCATTCCTTCTGGTCAAATCCAGTGGAGGAGAAAGTGGTCACTATCACTCGCTTTCTGTAAAATGTGGGTGGGAAAAAGGATGAAGGAGAATTTATGTATGTGCAAATAATCATATGATAAGGATAAGACTAGAAATTGATGGCAGGTGAACCTCTCTACCTTGGAGGCAGGTGACTCTCTGCCTTGGAGCCAGGATATGTTTTTTGTTACAGTTTACCAGTTTAGCCTCTGTTTTCAAGAAACTGCCCTGTTCTGTCTGAGTGGGTGAGCCATTCAAGCTTACAAGCTCAAAACATTGCACACATATGTGTGTTATAAGAGAGGCTCCATTTGTTTTAGTAGAGGAAGCTCAGCGGGCACTTTTCTGGCAGGAAGTGTTTTAAAAAACGTACTGATTTAATGACTGGCTTATGTTATCCAGAACAAACTACTGTATCTACTGATTAAACACAACCCCAAAACTTTCTTTAAATGGGTGTCATATGGTCCATTAGATTGCTCAAGAAAGAGACAAGAGATATGTGGAACTTTTAGTTACTTTTAATTATTTGGACTTAGGTGGCACAAGACCAGCACTCAAGACATAATAGTGTAGTGTTTTTCTGTATTATGGTGGCAAGCGAACTCATGGGAAATGTCTGGAAATTGAGTGGGGTTTTTTGCTTGATTAGGTTTTAATTTTTTTGCTTAACATTTTAGTTCATATTTGTTGTCACTGCATATAGCTGTAATGAAAGAAAAGATGTTGGCTGTGTAAATTAAAAGGCAAAACGGAAGTTCAGATTTGGCTCAGAGCCAGCAATTCCTATTGGTAAATCCAACTTTCTGCTGAGAATTTGAGAGATGTGAAATTATGAAGTACTTCTCCCAGAAACCACTTGAAGCCGTGATGGGCCCCCAGCTTGTAAAAGAAAAAGCTTGTGTAAAGCAAAGCAATTATAAGCGTATGCTCTTGAAATTAATCGGATCTGAGGTGTTCCTCATCTCCATCGTCAAAGATCTTTAGCCGAAAATTTGGACCAGATGGGGGTAACAGAAGTTTATCATTCCTGTTACTTGAGCTCAGGACTTGGGGCAAATGCAGAGGATTTTTGTACAAAATTTTTGTCTATGCAAATGGAAGGCTTCATTCTTTGAGCACTACTAGGAAAACTAAGCACTTCTTTACCGTGCAGTCCTGTGTTTTGGCTGATTTTCAGACATTACTGTGATTTTACACGTGCTAATGCAGAACTGTGTGTCCCCCAAGGTACCCCCGGCTGCACAGCATGGTGATCCGCTGCTACCTTCTCATTCAGCAGTACTCCCAAGCTCTGATGGCCCTCACCACCATGGCCTCTCTGCGGGATCACAGCACACCTGAAACGCTCAGCATAATGGATGACCTAATCACTTCTCCAGGAAAGGATAAGAATGGCTGCGGCCACATGCTCGTCATTCGGGTGCCCTCGGTGCAGCTGGCCATGCTGGCCAAAGAGAGGTTACAGGAAGTAAGGGACAAGTTGGGGCTGCAGTATCGTTTTGAGATCCTTCTTGGGAATCCTGCCGCAGAGCTCACTGTCGCCAAACACTTCGTGACACGGCTGAAGGTTAGCAGAGACCGAAGGATTGTTGGTGTGCTCACTGTAGTCATCTGGCTGCTGTAGTTGTTTTGTGTTTGTTCCTCACGTGTTTCTAGGTTAATTATTCTATAGGGGAAGGGCATGTGTTCTGTATCTGTCGCTGTGAATGCATTTCTGTACTTGGAGCATAAATGATAGAGAGACTTGGAGAAACCTGAATGGTTACTGGTCCCTGAAGTCAAACACCAGCTGTTATCTCACTTTTTAAAGTTGAATAACAGTATGCATCAGATAGGGTTCATCTCTAAAAGCAGCGCTCAGATCTCTGTAGGCAAACTAATTATTTCCACCAACTTATCTGTCTGTCTAGTGTGTCTGTTGTCTGCTCTGTCCATCCACCTTCTGCCCTTCTGATAACTGGTAAAGTATGCTGTTTGTCACAGATTTCTTTCCTCAGCCCCCTGCATGCTGAAAGCCTGAAGAGGCTACATGCATATATGCCTAGCATATATGTGCCAGCCTAAACCTTTGCATGGATTTACAAGAGCACGGTCCGAGTAGCCAAACCCACTTCCAGAACTGACCTCACTACATTAAACAACGGGGCGATGGGTTGCCTGCCTTAGGTATCAGCCTGAAAGTAATACTGGTTATTACTGATCTGTCCTGATCCTTCCTCTGACTCTCACAGAGGGATTAATTCTCTGCTTCTGCAATGAGTTATACAGTGTATTCAAAACCAAAGAGAAGAGGAATGAATTTTGTGAGCCTTTCTGAAACAGCCTGCAGATAAACAGCAGAACGGCCAAAAGCAGATAAAATGTCCTTTAAAGAAGCTACGACTCTTGCTTCTCAAACTTTATCTGCAGCAGGAGAGGGAAGAAAGTAGTCATAAATGAGAAAACAACATGTGAGATAGCAGCTCTGTGCTGGTGGCTTTTTTTGGATAGGCATTAATTCCAACCTTAAATCATTCTGGATTGAGTCCTGTGAAGCCTTCTTAATAGTGCTTTGCCATAATGGGTTGCAGCCCTTACACAGTGCTGAAGCAGCCTGTGAGGCCTTTAGAGTAGATCAGGATTGACTGTGGAGCCGTTGCAGGTCTGGAATAGAGAAACTTTATCAGGTAGAGAGTGAAAAACCTTCCAAATAATTCTTCTTTCTCTCTCCAAAACGTAAGATCTATCTTTGGACTAAACAAAGCTGTAGGATTCTGGATTTGTTTCTTTTCTTGCAGGTTACTAGCAGAAAAGCCCTCAAATCTGAACCATGCATATGAAGGGAGTGAGGAGAGGAATTCAGTTGCCCAAGTATAAGCCTGTAGTGTCTTTTGAGGTGGGGTGTCCCAGTAGTATTTCAGAATGACAAAGGTCACCTGGGAGGCTTGTGCTGCGCTACCATACCTGCTAGTCTGGTGCCTGGGGTTACACAAGATTTCTGACATGGTGTGAGTGTATGTTTGGGGAACTGATTCCCGCTATAAAATTCATCAGACATACTACCATTGAGCCTAGCTTATTGCAGACAATTTTTACTTAGTCTCCGTGCTGCTTGGCATTTGTTCTGGTGTTAGGTGGAGTACTAAAGCTGGACTGGAGCCAGTGGACAGCTGATTGTTGGCTGCTTTCACTACGAGCACCCCAGCCCTTTTTTTGATGTGTGTGTGGGGAGAGAGCAATATGAGGCTACTGAGTGCTTTCTGGTGAGGCTGAGGCTCAAAAGGTGGTCCCACCAATAAATACTCTTGGTTGCAGGAAGGATGAGAACTCAACATGACTGTTTTCAGAGGCAGGGAGGGAAACTTTATAGGTGTTAGTGAACCAAGGTGAAAAGCGTGACTTAACTTAGCCTCTCTCTCAGATGGCATTAGCCGGGTGTGTGGTACCACACATTGCAGGGCAGGGAGGGTGGGCAGCTGTCTCTGCAGTGCTGGTGGCTGCACGGTTCCCCTCTGTCAGACAAGCCTGCTGGTCAGCCAGACAGGTCATTCTTCTCCATCAGGGAGCCAGAGGTGCAGAATGAAACGAGATGGAAGACAATTTAAATAACTGTTGCACTGACCAGGGATGCTGGCATGGCAAACCCTTTAAGTGTACCAAGAATCAAACTCTTTGGGAGACATTTAGAAGTGAGGAGCCCTGAGAGCTGCACCTCTCTGCCCTTCCTGAGAAAGATGGTCAAGAAATACCTCTTCTGGATGCAAGTTTACAGCTCAAAGCTCCAGGCAGTCATTCTTTTTAGGTCCTTATGCTAGCAAAAAGAAAATGAAGGAAAATCAAAAGAAAAATTATCTTCCCCTATTTCACTTTCTAGTCATGCACTTTCACAGAAACCTCTGTCGTTGGAGAGGCAGGGGAACACACAGCTGCGCTAACCTTGTTCAGCCAGAAATTCTCTCTCTGCTGCCAAGGCTGCTTTACCAAGCCATTAGATACTGCTAGGTAATTGGAGAAAAAAATTTTTCACTAAGATCTGCTGAACCAGGGGAATGGAAGTGTGTAAGGAGATGGGACTGATGCTACCAGCCTGTCCAGTGCTAAGGGAAAATGGTGCAGTTTTGTGATCTTGGGCCTTGATAGACTGTAGGTAAGGAATTCTTTCGGGTGGGACTACCTCCAGGGAAAGGTGAAATGTGTTTCTTTCATGTAATCTTTCACTGTATGAAATAATTAAACAAGGTTCATTGGCCCATTTTCATACTCCTCTTGAAAGTCTTACTTCAGCTTTACATTAATATCTTTTATCTGTGCCAAATTGAACTCACTGACTGCTTTTTTCTCTGACAGACCACACTAATACCACAGCAGGTGAATGTTTCCAGCACTGAATAACATATGCTATACCTCCCTTTTCTTTGCATTTAACGCTTGGCTAACGGTTGGCAACCAGAACACAAATGCGTGCCTGTACCCAAGGTCTCCTTCCCGCTGGCCACTGAGTAAGCAAGCCCTATATACAAAGCAAAAGCAGGAACTGATGAAAAAAGAAAACAGGTGAAGATTTAGAAGATGTCATTTAGGTGTGACTGGATTATTCTCTGTTCCCAGGCTTGGAGGGGCAATGAGCAGGATGACTGGATTCCTCGCACCTATCAGGATCTGGAAGGTCTACCTTGCATTGTTATTCTAACTGGCAAAGACCCTCTGGGAGAGACCTTCCCCAGGTGCTGTTATTACTCTTTCAATATGGCTGCTCTCTAACATGTTTAGATAAGTGGGGTTTGATGCCATCTCTCTGTCTTTTCACAAAAGAAATGTATTTTTGAAGACTTTACTTAGGAACCATTTAAAGTTTTGGGAAGTGCAATTTGTGAAAAGTCATGCTACTCTACTGGGTGGGTCAGCAAACGTCTGTGCGAAGTACCAAGGAGCACAACTTAAGTGCTGAGTATTTTAAAATAATTTTATATGCACGGGCTAACAAAATTGTTCATGAATATTTAGCAAGCAGTTAAAGATAGGGAGTATTCTTCGAAGTCAGAGAAAACAAAAACTTTTTTTTTTTCTTTTGTGTTGGCTTTCCCAGGTCGTTGAAATACTGTGACCTTCGACTAATTGACTCCAGCTACTTAACTCGTACTGCGTTAGAGCAAGAAGTAGGGCTGGCATGCTGCTACGTCTCCAAGGAGGCAATTCGAGGGCCTATTGTAGCTCTTGACCTCAGTGAGAAGGAGCAGGAAAAGGCAAATGGCAGCGAGAATGACTCTGATGAGCTGCTGATAGACTTGGACCGGCCCCAGAGCAACAGCAGCGCTGTCACCGGAACCTCGGGTCAGTTATTCTGCTGTTGGTCTGAAAAACAAGTCTTTATTCCTGCGTCACTGGAATCTGGATGAACAGTGAGATGTTTTCTCAAATGTGGGTTGCTTAGCTGTATCCAGCTGCAGGCTAGACAATGAAATGTTAGTTGCAGATTCTTCACACACTGAGCAATTTTCCTGTCTAGTCCTAAAAGGAGACGGTGTTTCAGTGGGAGGGATGGTATGCCATAGCTAAGTGTCCCTTGTGATTTTCATTTTTAAACTTACATTTCACATTTGTTGCTGCTATCTTTGTTCAGGGATCCTGGAAAGATCTTAAAACACAGGGCAAAAAGGAGTAGTATAAAATTCTAGGAACAGAAAAATGCTCTGTAACTCTGGGAATACCTGTGGGTGGGGATGGATATTTGCCTCCTTGCCAAGACCAACAGAATGAGTGGGTCTTGCCCTACCTCTTCAAGCATAAGTGAAGCCTCACCTCCCACTAAGCCTTCCCTTTGCATTCTGCAGACCCTTCTGGGTCCTTCCCTTTGTTTCTCCGTGAGTTTGAGGTATTAAGACAGTTGAACTGGGTCTCTGCCATGCACCAGGTCTTCCCATACACTAACTAAACCTGACTTGTATGGAGGAGGGGACATAGCCCAGTTCATGTTCAAGCTGCAGTGAAATAAATGCTCTGTTGCTCATAGAAAGGAAGATGCAGTTGATCTGTGTATACAGTGGTTTGTTAAACTTGACTTTCAGAACGTTGTACATTCAAATTCCAAATCCAAATGGGAAACGATAGCTAGAACACAGAGATTAGGATTGAACACTTGGAGCCTGAACCCTGTTGCAGCAGGGCGTTTGCCTCTCCAAAGCCAAAGGGACAGACACATGTAAATGATTTCTTTTTTCATGGTGAAACACTGACCTAAGCCACAGCAGCACCGTGTAACTTTTCATTGCCTGCTTTTTGTTTTCCCAGGTTCCCTGGCTGACAACGGTGTGAGCTCCTCGAGTGCCGCAGACAAGTCTCAGAAGCAGACAGCATCCCTTAACTTCCAGACTGTGGCACACAGCTCAGTAGATGAGGGAACTTACTCCAGTTTTACAGCCAGAGAGACCCTGAAACAAGAGTGTGACTCGCTGGGTAACCAGATGGCGAGCAGCACCACTCCCAAACTCTCCTCACTGTCTTCAGTCTCCCAGACCTTTCAGTGGCCTGCCCAGTCAGCCAAGGACAGCAAGGCCCTCCGTGCGGCGCTGCCACGCATCGTCATCCTGTCCAAAGCTGCATACTGCCTCCTGAGCTCGCAGAAAAATGGGAATTTGCCTTCCTCCTCTTCCCTCCTGCCTCATGCTGACGTGTCTTGGCTGAGCTCTCTGAGGCCTCTGCTTCACAAGGACATGAGCAGTGAAGAGCAGTCTCTGTACTACAGGCAGTGGACAACAGCCCGACAACACCATGCAGACTTCAGCAATCAGGCTGAGGCGTCTGGCACCAGGACTTTTCACCCCAGGAGGCTGCTTTTGACAGGACCACCACAAGTAAGAGCACAGCTCCTTCCTCTTGCAGCAGTCTGAGAGGGCCGGGTTTGCAGTAGTGTGTTTTGAAGTCAAAAATCTAAAGTCAAATTTTAAGGCTAAGTCCATGCTAAAAGTGGTAAGGAGAGGAAGAGTGATGCTTTATGTCATGTTTTAGCCTAAATGAAACACACGTGGATGGCACTGGGCATAACATTGCCACGAGCACATCAGGAGAGAAGCAGTTATCACTGCTGACCTCCCTGCAGACAGAAGTGGCACAGGCTGTGGCCAGGTTGAGCTCAGAGACCAATTTAGTAAAAGTGTTTTCAGCATAGTGGGCAATATTACATCTCTCAGTGTTTTCAGGCAGAGCTGAACACAGAGCTCTGGGGTAAGATCAGAGGCACTTATCTGAAATTTACCCTTCCCTTGTAGTAGTTTGAGTTGGCATTTAGACGTTTTTCCATCTCTGGCTCAGGTTGGAAAGACTGGTTCCTACTTGCAGTTCCTAAGGATTCTCTTCCGCATGCTGATCCGGTTGCTGGAAGTAGATGTGTATGATGAAGAAGAGATTAATGCCAGTAAGTATTTAGTCAGCATTCTTAAAATGTATCATAAAGAGCCTATGTTATCTATTATTCAGCAAGGAAGTTTTTAGGCTCACTCAAAGACTATGTGAATTACACCTACTACATGTCCTCTCCACTGGTGTGTAGCTAGACTTTGGGTGTCTGCATATATTTCAATATAGATTAATAAAAAAGTAAACTTTATAATGGGCTTATGTGAAAACTGTTAAATGTATTTTGGATTGATGCATTTGTATAGCACTCAAATGAAAGTGTGCACAAAGCTGTAAATGGGGAACATCTGCCCATGCAGTCTCTTCTTGTGGGTTTTTAAGTGCTGGCTGCTTTAAAGCAGACAGGACATTTAAGAACATTTTGTTCCTGGATGAAACGTAACTATTATTTGTGTTTATTTATAAGTTACATACCGATTTTCAGTTAGACTGTCTCCTGTCTGCAATTTGCAGGTTTTATGCTGAGGGTAAAGGGGAGCGGGATACTCTTTGGATTTGTGCTCATTTGTCAGATCTCACAGATCCATTGACTTTTGTGGCAGGACTTTGCCTTGAGAAGAGCAAAACCTTTTAAAAATTAGTCCTCTTCATGGTGTTCTTTACATAACTCTGTGGTTTTGTAGGGAAATTTCTGTGGTGCATAACTCTTATGACCATTAGACTGACATCCTGAGAATGTAGTTGTTGTCAAACCTTTGAAAAGATTAATTTTTATTTCTGTTCATACAGTGCTATTAAATGAAAAAAATTTTTTTCCTTTGATTTGGAGCTTTGGGGGAAGTTATTCCCTTATTATTTGAACTAAAGTACCTCAGAAATTTAGGATGAAACATCACAATATAAATGTTCTGCATCATGCCGACTGGCCTGTTGAGATCACAGCAGTGTGTCACACCCCTGCCAGGAATGCATGGAACTTCAGCACAAGAGCAGTTCGAGTTTGGTTGGGGTTTTTGGTTGTGGCTTTTTCGCTTCCACTACTTCTGTTGGAATGCTTCTCCAGAGCACTGGTGCTCTCGTTATTTAAAATATTACTTTATTCTCCAACCCAGATATGTTTCTGTCCCGTTTATACACATTCTCTTTGGGACCAAAAAGCATACTAATTTAAATTAAAATACTTTCTCTTCTTTGAGATTTGCTTCTTTGGAGTGGTCGGGCAGCTATCTTACCTCTTCTTCAGCATTCCTCGAGGTAGACTGGATCTTCTTACAGGACGCTCACAAATGACAGGCTCTTTATTTTCCTTATCAGTTTGGTACTTTGGCCTGCACATCTATTTTCAGTTTATCCTTTTGGTACATGGGTGAGCAGAACTGAATGTTTAACCAAACCAGCCTACAACAGCTCATGTATTCCCCTGCCCCCACTGAAAGCCCCATGATTGATGAAACCTCTAATTGCACTGGTCTTTTCCATTCTCCCTTTTCAGTGGCATTGATGCTTATCTTGTACTCCAAGGTTCCTCAGCAACTTGGTCATTTCCAATCTGCTGCAGAAATGCTTGCTATTAGTCCTTGATTGTACATATGACTCACATTCTTTTCTGTTAAATATCACCAAGTTTTTGTTGTTACAGTGTTCGAGGGCGTTGAATTCTTTCCAGCTATCTTTGATTCCTTCTGCATGTTGACAGTGACTCTTAGGAGTGTGCCACCAGCAAACTTAAGCCAGTTTTTGGTTTAGGCAGGTGGCATTACTCAGAATATTAAACAGTGTGCCCCTCTACCGACCTTTTAACTTCACTGGTAATCTCACCTGTCTTAATGCTTACAATGTTACATGCTGCCATCTTCTGTTTAGTCAACTCTTTCAATTTACAGACCATTCCCTCTCTCCATTTTCTGCAGCTGTATTAATAATTTGTCCTATAGTATCATACCAAGCACTTGAGTCCAGAAGGATAAGATACACTGCATTTCCTTTGTTCAGAGAAATAGGTGTTTCATAGCCATATAATGAAAGTAACACAGGATTTCTTTAGTCAACCTATATTGCATTTTATCACATTTTTCATTTATTTAATGATTTCCTTCACCCTCTCCAAATTTTGAATATTATCAAGCTCAAAGTAATGGACTCAGAGCTCTGTAGATTACTGTCTCTCTTCTTGCATCAGAGTAGGGTGAACATGTGCTTGTCCGTAGACTCAACCTTCATTTCACCAGAATTCACTTTTCTAAAATCAGTAACCTCAGTTGCACACCTACTTTCTTGTGTTCTTCCACCTCATTTTGATCTGAATTGACTCATGTTCAAGCTGCATTCCAAAGTTGTTTTCTTTGGCTAGTGTTTTCTACCATTCCCATTGCTTAAACTTGATTTTCTACTTTAGACTTATCTCTGTTGAATCAAAGCAGAAAAGTTTCATTTGATCCTTGCTGGCCACGTCCCATTCTGTAATGGGAGTGTGTCTTTTACTGCCTTTATCATGTACCACCAGCTACTAGTTCATAAATATATACAGTCTCTTTTTCCTTGCTTTCATCCTTCTGCCTTTGGATACTTTTGTTTCTCATTTACCAAGTGCTCTTGATTCCACCACAGAGAGGCTCAAAACTACACCTGTGCCTTCTGCACAAATAGGACCATTCATCTGAGCGTTTATGCTTAAACCAGGGTGAATTAGACCTCAGCAGCACAACGAGGAACAGAGCAGAAAGATACCTAAGAGGTTCCTTCACCTGCACGCAGTTTCTGAGGAACTGCCATTTCTCTGAAATGGCTGTGTGTGGATTGTAATTTCACTGGTAACATTTATGAGGTTCAAAGAAGTTGCTTTGTGTGTGTGTGCCTGTGTGAGTTCCAGTGCAACTGTAAAGCAGCAACCATCACTTAAGCATAATTTGGTGGGTATCTGATTCTGCTTACCTGAGGTGTGTTGTTGCAGATCACACCGAAAACAGCGAAATTACTCAGTCTAGCAACGACCACTGGCCAGACATTGAGATCTTCAGCAAAATATCTTTTGACCTGAGCGTACATGATCCTAAGTACAGAAATATAAGTCCTGTATACACAGAACAACTCTCAAGAGTGAAACAAGGTAAGTAAGATGTAGAAATTTTGAGGAATACTTTCCTACAAACAATCAGCTTTTACCGGTTTGTTTGAACATGAGTTGGCAAGAACCTTTAGTCTCCAAAATTATATAGAACAAAACAATTTGTGTGTTCTTTACAGTTTTTACCAGGATCACAATCTCTGTTTTTTAACACTCCTAAAATTACTGTTCCTTTTTTTCTTTGTGCCCAGAAACAAGCAAAGAAACAAAATCAGAGGAACCTAAGAAAAGGGAGACCGTGTCCATGATGCTGACTAAATATGCAGCTTACAATACCTTCCATCACTGTGAGCAGTGCCATCAGTACATGGACATTAATCCTGCTGCACAGGTTGGTGTCAAGGTCGGCGGGTAAACTGCATCCTTGGTTTATCGTGGTTTCTCCAGGCATACTGTTCTCATCTCAGGATTCATGTTTTCACCTTCCCTGAGATGGAGTTGTTTAATTCTTCCATTCTCAGGGGAGATACTGAGCTGCAGACCCAGGAGCATCAACTGTGTCTGCCGTGTTCTGAATGAGCAGTTTTGCTCTGCAGCTGCCTCTGGCAAAGGGTGAACACTGTGATTAGCTGTCTCAAGGCAAAGCATTATCCAGCCTGCCCAGAGGGTTTGCAGTGTCTCTCGGGAAAAGGCTGTAAAAATTAAGAGAAATGCTAAATGCCAGCCATCCACACCTGTGATGGGAGATGGCAAGGCCTACTTCTTCCTCCCTTTGCATGTAACTGTGCATCCTTCTCAGCAGTAGCTTATGAGTCACTGGACAGAAATGAACGTTTTAATCTGTTTAATTAAAAAACCTTTAGTTTCTAAAGCAAACAGTTACGCTCACTGGAGACTGGCAAGTAAGATTATTCCTGGTTAATAGCTCACACATTATTTCTTAACCACCACCACCACTTTACCTGGAAGTTTCTTATCTCAAATCATTCCTTCCTTGCTCGCTAATGTTTTCCAGCAGCTTGCTATTAAGATATCTCAGCGTAGACACCCCGACCTGGCAGTGCACAATGCCAGTTCCCTCGAAGCAGCACCAGCAGGTCTGATCTAAACCTCAGGCTTCATTCAGTCCGTTGGCAGAAGCAAATCCCCCCCAAGGATCCGCTGGTCCCTCTACTCACTTTGTGCATGTGGTCAAACATAACTAGTACTAATAAATATAAACATCTCTTTGTATGTGCCAGTGTGAGCTGTGTATGTAGAATTAAGATAATTAAGCTCAGGGAAATTACACTTTCAAAGGGGAGTCATTGGATAACAAACATTATGAAGGGAGAGAGATTCTTAAATGGTGTAACAGAACCTAAATAAAGTCCCTTGCATTTTTCATCGTAGGCCAATTATTTCAATTTTTGGCAAAGATTATAGAAAGCTCATTGGTAAGAGTACGTGATTTGACTTTGTAGGAAGACAGATGCTTTTGCAGGATGAAATCTATCAGCTGTGTAGGCATTTGTATGCAGTTACATGGTTCAGTGAAGTGCTGTGCAAACTGAAGCTCACCCAAATTCTTCATAGCCTTGTTAATGGTGTGGTGTGCTTTGGTCACACAACTGCTTAGGAGAGTATTGCTACAGGAAAAATACCACACTAATACAGTAGTGCTCCTGCTGAGGTGTCTCAATGGCAGTGCAGGCTGCTGTGGAGGCACACCCACAGGCTGCACTGCTCTTTGAATCTTCTGGGGAAGTTTATTTGGACAGCTTTTTTCCTACTGTGTGTGTGTGTATATATATATATATGTTTGACTTCTCTTTGTAAATATTGATAAATAATTCCTAGCTGAAATGGACTTCAGAAGAGTCCCATTTGGCCAGAGACCATTACTGGTACAGAAAGCTGATTCTTTTAATAGCAAGGCCTAAATAATTTACCTTATTGTGAGGAAAATGGTTACTGAAAGAGAACATTTTGTTCTTCCAGTACTGTGACTCTAAGAACTCCTGATGTACTCCTTATGTATTACCTGCTTGGAAATCTCTTTTTGCTGTTTGTTTATATTCAGGTGTCTGACTCCACTCTGCATGCATTCACGTTTTCATCCTCGATGCTGGGAGAAGAGGTTCAGCTGCATTTCATAATCCCCAAGTCCAAAGAGAACCATTTTGTCTTCAGCAAGCAGGGAAAACATCTCGAAAGCATGCGACTCCCACTTGTTTCTGACAAGGTGTGCGTGCTGCTCTTACCCATCTGCTGCATGCAGTCAGCTTGACATACATTTGCAAATTAATGGAGGGAGGTTTTTTCTGTTTTCTTTTTGTTTGAGCGTCCTTTGTGTAATTCTCACCTGTCCTTAGTAAGGGTTTTTTGAGGGCAAACATCCTGTTTTCCGGTCCTAGTGCCCAGTTCATATGTGTTGCAATAATCAGTGATCTTAAAATCTGGTATAAACAATAAACAAATAAAAGTCCCTATCAGGAATAACCTGCTTTTTGCCTCATGTTGCCAAAATATCTCGTGTTCCAGCAGAATTTGAATGCAGTCAAGAGTCCTATCTTCACCCCATCGAGTGGACGTCATGAACATGGACTCTTGAACCTCTACCATGCCATGGAAGGCATCAGCCACCTGCACCTCCTGGTAGTCAAGGAGTACGAAATGCCACTCTACCGAAAATACTGGCCCAACCACATCATGCTTGTCCTGCCGGGCATGTTCAACAACGCTGGAGTTGGTAAGAGACACCATCAGTGCATTGCTGTGAAGCTATCAAAATCTACGTTGGACAGTGGGGATCATGCTGTTGCAGGAAACGTTGCAGCAGCTCCTCACATTCCTGCTGTGATAACAGCAGCAATGTCCGTGCAAAAATGTGGAAGAACTGCTGTCAGGGGAATGGAATATGTTTGCATGGATCACTGCCTTCTCAGTTTAAAATCTGATGTTTTGTGGGCCATATTCACTCATTTTACTCAGCCCTGCTGTGTGAATGTTCATTCTAGATGTTTTACACATACTCAAATTGCAACATTTTAGTTAGCAGAAGGTAAATATTAACTGCAGCTGAACACTGGGGGCTTGAACTTTGGACTTTGTTTTCATGGACGCTGAGTTTATTCTGCAAGAAGTTTTAAGTAGCTTCAGTTTTAGAATCTCTGCCCCTTCTTGGCTCAAATTACTTCATTAATGCCCACAAAACTGTGTTCTGAAGAGTGTCTTAAAGCATCCAGTCTTCTTGGAATCTGTCTTTTAGATTTACTCACACTGAAAAAGGGACATACAGATTTCTTTTTAAACTAAGCTGATACGAGCACTAAGTTCATAAAGGGTAATGACTGCAGATGTTCGCGTAACCTTTCTCTGGGAAGAGAGATGAAGTCTAATAAAGATGTCTGTATGCCTTCTTTATGGTATTTCCTCAGGTGCTGCCAGGTTTCTTATTAAGGAACTTTCCTACCACAACCTAGAACTGGAACGAAACCGCTTGGAGGAGCTGGGAGTGAAGCGCCAGTGCGTGTGGCCCTTCATCGTGGTCATGGACGACTCCTGCGTCCTGTGGAACATGCACAGCCTCCACGAGCAGTCCAGGTTGGTACCACCCACACTGGGTCCTTGCACTGATCCAGCACAGAGCAGCACATCTGTGACCGAGGCTCATCTCTAACATCTGGCAGGGCACTCAGAGAAGTCGGAAGGCCGTATGTTTGTCTTGTTGGGCACCAACAAGAAACCACCTTCTGCTGAACACTTCCACCTGGCTGTCCCTTTACATCTGTGTCAGTACCACCAACAGACCCCTGCTTGTGTTTGTTCTTTGCCTAAAACCGCTCCTGCTTCTAGTGACTGTTTGAGTGATTTTTCAATATGTTACTTTGTTTTGATTCGATTTATGTTTCTTAGTACAAACAGTTTATTTGGGGAACTTAGAAGGCATCAAGCTCTTGACCTTCTCAGTGCTTCACTGTCCAGTACAGAAAAAATTGCATTCCAGAAATGATGTGTAAGGTGACTTCTTTTCCCTTCCCAAACTGCTGTGTAAGAACTTAATCTGCTTAAAGGCCCATTTTCTTAATGGCTACATTTTCTTGATGGCTATATTAGTTCCCTGTTGCTTAAAAAGTCTGCACTTATGTATATATTTTTACAGCATCTGGAGTAAACATTCTCAGTTGTCAGTGGAATTTCTTGGTCCTTTTTATACACACATATGTATATATATGCAGTGTATGTTATATAAAAATAACAAAACGTGTTTGTCTGTTGTGTATGATCGTGTTTTGCAGCCAGTCCCTGGAGCCTGGGGGTTTCAGCAAGAATGTGTCTTTGAAAAGCGTCCTCCAGCACATTGAAGCCACCCCCAAAATTGTTCACTATGCAATACTGGGTGTTCAGAAATGGAACAGCAGGCTGAATACCAGGAAAGCAAAGGCTCCGTTCTCCAGGTGCCACGTGCGTGATTTTATACTGCTCAACATAGACCTGACCCAGAATGTGCAATATGATCTGAACAGGTAGGCAGTACATACATATCTGTTGAAAAATAGCATCCTGACTTGATAAGAACCTTGTCACAATGTTTCTGCATGCTGTTGAGATAAACAGAAAGATCCTGCCTAAGGTAATGAGTGCACAATCACAAAAATAAAACACAGTGTGATATACATTTCATCTGCATGAGTAAGGCATCAAAATAAACCTGCCATAAGCCAAGATAATGTGGGGCAGACAGGCCAAGGGCAAGGGAGGGTTTCAGAGGACTGAAAGAATGAGGAAAGAAGAAACTTCAGGAGAAAAAAAATAATTAGAAGACCGAAAGTAGAAGAAAGGAGCCAAAACGGCATCAGTCACAGGAAGAATGTGGAGCTTCCAGAGTCCCTAGGAGAAGGGATTCCTTGTATTTCCTTCAGAGACAGCTGTCCTCCCTGTTGCCACTTGAGTTTGCAAGAACGATGAAAAAATTACTTTCCACTATTTCCTTCCTTCCCCCCCCCACCCCCAACTTCATCCTAAAGCATTTGCAATAAAGCACCCACATCTATTGTGGGGTTTTATTGCTAGTTCTCATCACAGATTGAAGAAATATCCAATTCTTCCTCTTCCCAGCCAAGTGAGTTCCAAATAAACCCTGTCTCTGCTGGCCACAGATGGCCCTCAGGCTTCTCACCTCGGGCTCCTGCTCCCAAACAAAAAAATCCTGTGTGTTTCAGCGAGGAATTGTAGCCTGTCACTGCAAGCTCCTGTGACTTTCAGAGCTCTTGATTTCACAGGCCGAATCATGAGGTGGGAGTCAGCCCATAGAAATGAGCAGCTACATCATGAATAGTGCAGGACTAAGGTTACTTCCCAGCAGCTTTTTCTCCCATGCCAAATATTTGTTAAAGCCACGTTTTTCCCCTGACTCCAGTTTATGAAGAAATATGTCAAATGGAACTGGCTTGTTCAGATGTGGAGGTTGGTCATTGGAGAGTTTCTGTCAGGTCCAAAATATATATTAAAAAAAAAAACCCAAACAAAAAACCATAAAAAGAATTAAAAAAAAAAAAGTAAAAGGTGGGGAGGAAATGATTGTTGCCAGTGAGGATGAGAGGGCAAGCCAGATTTGGTGTGGGGAAGAAGCACAGAGGCACACTGAAAAGTGAAGACTAGTTTGGTTTTAGGATGACCAGCAGCTGGTTTCCTAGACCAGGAGCACATCAAAGGAATGAATCTTCAGAGCTCTGCAGAGAATTTGTAGTGGCACCGTATGAGATGATCTCCAGAAATCTCTGCTGAGCCCACACCGGTGCATTTCAGCAGCTGGGGTGTGAATGCTCGTGCCCAGCAGGCACACAGCTGGTTCAGTGATCTTGTGTTGAATGTCCAGGTATTTCTGTGAAGATGTGGATTTTAATCTGCGGACCAACAGCAGCGGCCTCCTCATCTGCCGCTTCAACAACTTCAGTGTCATGAAGAAACATATTCAGGTTGGAGGACAAAAGGACTTTGTTGTTAAGCCAAAAATCATGGTAAGTCTGGAAGTATGCTCTGTTGTAGTTAAGGGGTAAAATCAGGACCTGTTTTCCCTGGAAATAATGAATTCTCTAGTTTTTTAGATTTATTTTGTGCTTATTGACATCTTACATTCATGGTTTAATCCATGAATAAGATGGCAGAGCTGCCACCTCAAAAACAGAAAAAGAGAAACATTTTGCTATTTATAAATTACTAACAAAAATCCTCCCAATCTATTAGAAGATGGGCTGGGATTGGGAAGAGTTTGGTCTAGCTTTTCAGTGATATCTCTGATGGAGGAAGAATTTGCAGACTCTGATCAAAAGCAGGCAAGTTGTACCAGATGCAGTTTTAAAAATGTTAGCACAGCCACAAGTTTCTGGTGTTTGCTGGTTTGTGATGACTTTCAGTCCTTGCACTTCCTGACAAGAAGAGGCCTGAGGAAAGGCTCTGAAAACTGCAGCCTACTGAAATCCAGCCAGGAAACCCAAGTATTTATAAAAATATACCAGATATTTTATACAGAGTATGTTACACCGATGCCAGGTTTAAATGGAGGTGTATTTCAAAGGATTGTCTTTAATCTAGGAATCTTACAGTTTGTGTTCCTGGTGGTTTTGAACACATCCCACACCACCCCTCTTTTAAAAAACCACCTCCACACTTCAGGACTTAGTAAGTGACTAAACCCTGCATTTGAAGATCATTTTCTGATTTTCCTTTTCCTGTGGTTGCAGTGGAATCTGTAGTGATGGACTGGCCTATGAGAAAACTCCATAGAAAACACTTTTTATGGATGACTCCACGCAAGGAGTATGTAATTTCATGCAATGCCCAGGAGTGAAGCAGGATGAGGGCCACTGTGACAGTTTGAATTCCCTTTTTTATATCCCTTTAGGCAAGCAGATACCACGGAAGTTCTTAGCAAGCACAGAACAAGCAATTAATTTATTTCTGTGCTGTGGTGCTATGTGACAACTGAATGGGGAGTTTTGATCCTCTTGATCCTCTTCTCCCTCTTCCTGCTCTGTCATGGCAATCCCTTCCCCCATTAGAGGAACTCCTGCAGAGCAAATACACAGAGTAGGTGGGTTAAAAGGGGTTCCTCTTGGTTTCGCTGCAGGTTTCGGACAGCGTGGCACCAATAATGCCACTCCAGTATGTCTGTGCCCCTGACAGCGAGCACACGTTGTTGGCAGCCCCATCTCAGTTTCTGCTGGAGAAATTCCTTCAACACGCGACGTACAAACTCTTCCCCAAGGCCATTCATAACTTCAAGAACCCGGTACTGGCCATCGACTGCTACCTGAACATCGGGCTCGAGGTACAAAAGATTTGCAGGGATGATGGGGACAAGGAAATGCAAAACTTTACTTCGGTATCTTTCTTGTGTTGGAAACCCCTTCTTCAGCATCAAGGGTAACGTTTGAAGAATTTGGTCTCAAACAGATTCTGCTGCTGGAAGTAAAGGACCAATCCACTGCAGGAGCTGGTGGTGAAGCCTCCAGCTGGCTGGTGTGGGTAGAGACCAGAGGTCTGTGATGGATTAATGTGACTGTTGGACTGTGCCAGGTCCTGCACTTGGGTTGCAAAGTGCTACAGGCAGAGTGAGGGCAGAGTGGCTGGGAAGCTGCACAAAGGAAAAGGATGTGGGTGTGCTGGTTGATGGCAGCTGAATGTGATCCAGCTGTGCCCAGATGGCCAAGAAGGGCAATGGCATCTTGGCTTGGATAAGAATAGTGAGGCCAGCAGGATGAGGGAGGGGATCATTCCCTTGTACTCGGCACTGCTGAGGCCACACCTCAAATCCAGTATTCAGGTTTGGGCCCCTCAGTTCAGGAAGGACACTGAGGTGCTGGAGCATGTGCAGAGAAGGGGAGTGGAACTGGTGAAGGGTCTGGAGCACAGATCTGATGAGGAGCAGCTGAGGGTGCTGGGGTTGTTTAGCGTGGAGAAAAAGGCTCAGGGGAGGCCTTATCGCTCTCTACCACCGCCTGAAAGGAGGCTGTAGCCAGGTGGGAGTCGGCCTCTTCTGCCAGGTAACAAATGATGGGACAAGGGAAAACAGCTTCAAGTCATGGCAGGGGAAGTTTAGATTAGATACTGGGAAATATTTCTCCGTGGAAAGGTTTGTCACGCACTGGAACAGGCTGCCCAGGAAAGTGGTGGATTCACCATTCCTGGAGGCGTTTAAAAGGTGCGTAGATGAGACACTTGGCAAAATGGTTTAGTGGTGAACTTGGTAGTGCTGGGTTAACAGTTGGACTCAATGATCTTGGATCTCATGGATCCATGATAACAGTGGAATCTCAGTGAGTCTAACCTAAACAATTCTATGATCTGCAAAGGAATTGGGTGTGTCTGTCTGAAATAAGATTTCATACAAAGCAAAAACCCCAAAGCAATGCCATTCTTGAAAGAACTTGGTGTTCATCTTTTGACACTTCTCTTTTAATGAACCCAGGTTTCAGGGAAATTAGGTTTTTGCAAATTTTAGATGTTCTGTAGGTGGGGAGATTAGAATTCTGAAGTGGTCAGTTTGAACTGGGTCTGGAGCAGGGTCAATGTCTAACAAGGGTGTTGTTCAGACAGATTTTGTGGAGCTCAGTGGTAAGATAGAGGAGACAGCCTTTGATATATAACAGCCATCACAGCACTCAGACACGAGAGTGCTTGGAACCACGAGCGTCACAATTCCCGTACTCATGGAATCGCTTACTTTGTTTGACAAATGTGTCCTTATTAGAATAACCTATATAAACTATACAGTCATTATAAATAGGTAATTCGTAGAGAAACAGAAAATCAAACTGAATTACAGAGAGCCCCGAAATAACGTGATGCAGACTTGGCGACCAAATCTGAATCTAGAGGTTTGTTCCGTGTCTTACTTCCTTGGGGAAGTTTGCTCAGTACTGCAATCTTGGTGGATCATATTTTTACAAGCACCAGCTGCCTCGCCTGTTATCACTGAGTTATATTCCATTCCACATAAGTCATCCTTAGACATTTGTAAGACAGAAGTGCCTCCTTCCTTTCCCCGTTGTGTTTCAGGTGGCCATATGCTACGTTAGCTCTCGCCCACACTCAGTCAATGTCAACTGTGAAGGGGTGTTCTTCAGTGGACTTCTGCTCTATCTCTGTGACTCCTTCGTCGGCGCAGACCTCCTCAAGCGGTTCAGGTTTCTCAAAGGTAATCTCACTGCTCTGCTGGGCATCCTGGGTGCTTCCTGCCAACTAATAATAGCATGGAGGAGAAGAGAAAGGCAGAGGAATAACCAGCTTCATTAAACAGTTCGATTATTTTCAGGTTGTTTTGGCACTGTTTTCAAAAGAAATAAATGGAGTGGTTTTTGAGGGGTGTATCAAACTTCTGTTCTGGTGATAGATAATTGAACCGTAGGTGGTAAGCACTGATAAATTACATTCATTAAGTTATTTTAAAGTGACATCAACAAGGATTGTGGAAATCAGGCAGTGAATTTTGCAGTCAGCCACTTGAGAGTTTTGAGCATAGGTGTTACTGATGAGGACAGGAAATTCTGCTCTGGAAATCAGTCTATAATGGCAATAAATCTTCAGTTCTGTAAATGAGGACAGCCTGTAGCTGGAGGATGACAGGGTCTACCCCCACCAGAACTTGATAAATCTTCATAAAAATATTTCTTTTTGTCTTAATGCTGACAATTAGCAAATTGCCAGAGGTATTCAGTAATGCTGAAGCATGTTGCCGAGTTCCAGTGCAGTTGCGGTGGCACAGCTGAGCCGTTTCCCTCTCGTGCTGAGGATGGTGCACGTGCAGGGGGGCCATGGGGGTGACCCTTAGCCAGTCCCAACAACCGCATTTTGAGGTTTGCTCCTGTGCCCTCTTGGGCCCTGCAGGGCAGGGACAGAGGAGGAAGGCACAAAACACGGTGGGGATGGTGCTGCCCACCACCAGGTCCCCAGAGCTGATGCAGCCAGAGAGGGCACTTTGTTGTCTCTTGGGCAAGGGGTAGCTTCTTCCCAAAAATAGGCAGTGGACCTCTGATAGGAAGGGCCTTTCGCTGCTCCGGTCAAGCAGAGGAAGGATCTGAACCCAGACTTTCTGTGTTTTGGGTGCATGGGCTGGGGAACAGAACAGGGAAAGTCCTGAAGGTGTCCAGTTCTGCTCATCAAAGAACCGTGTGTAACCACAGGTAGAAGGAAGTTTCAAAGTTTGTTAAGCCACAGAAGAAATTAGGGCCTCTCAGAGTGCTTTACCAAGGGCAGCGCTCATACTTAAGGAAGTCAGCGGATTTTCTTCAGTCAGTTGTGGAACTGGTTCGGCTTAGTAGAATTTCATCACTGACCTCCTACAAACCCACATGTCCCATAAAACAAACAAACAAAAATGTAGGCTTTACTGTTTGGGCATAATTCTCAGTAGTAATTTCAAGATCCAGCTGATGTTCTCTCTGCTGCAGTTGATGATATTAACACTGCCTGACTGACAAGCAGTGACATCCTGTGATCCAGAGCAGACCCCACACCACGCTTGCTTCTCCGTGTCTGTGCCTTCTTGCAAATGGACACATCCATTTCTGTCCTGGGGCTCACAGGACTGATCTGAGCCTGGACTGGACGGTTGGTGATAGACCCTTCTAATACTACTTTTCTCCTCCCTAGCAGCAGAGATTTCTTTGAAATATCTTAGGAAAATCAGTGAAGAAAATGAGTTGTTATTGTACCCCAAGAATCTGACGTGCTTTTCAATTGAAGGTGCCACCCTGTGTGTCATATGTCAAGACAGAAGCTCGCTGCGGCAGACAATAGTCCGGTTGGAGTTGGAGGACGAGTGGCAGTTCCGACTTCGGGATGAGTTTCAAACTGCAAACAGTAGCGATGATGAACCGCTCTATTTCCTCACGGGACGCCACATATAAGCTTCGCTGAGACACCGCTAACAAAAAAAAAAGAACTTTTTTTTTTTTAAAAAAAGTACAATCACTGTGGAGCAAAGTGCAACCAATATTTATTCCCTGCAATTCTGAAGTAGCTTTATTCCTTGGGATAAAATTACCACATCGGTTATGATTTACAGGATCCTGGATTCATTATTTTCGTATCAGTCACAACCACCAACATTAATCACACAGCCAACCAAGCTGTAGGATCTGGGAAGAGGATGTTGTTTGGTCAAAGAAGAATCCTTTTTATATTCAGCTGAGTTAGGGGAAGAAGCTGCTCTCCTCTTGCAGCTGCAAGCTTGAATGTGTTACATGAAATGCACCCTAGCATGTGGAATTTATCGAAGATAGGTGGAGGAGAGCCCACCGCGTCTCTTCAGCTCTGTGCTGTGGTACAGGAATACTCAGGGGTTTGAAACTACAATATAAAGTAGATATTTGTATTACAAGGAATAGTCTTGTTCTCTGTGCAGTGTTAGTTTAAAATTTGTAATTGTGTACGTATTGAAACTGTCTTTGGCAAAATTTCCACAGGTGTTCAAAGTTTACTACTTAAACCTGAACAAACGGGCAAACGCATGGCAGGCACTGTGCACCCTTAGCAATGGTACTTTGCCCCAGTAAGCACCCCCTCCTCAGCTCCAGGGGCCGAAGCAAAAGGCTTCTCGGAGCTGCTCTCTCTGCAGTTAGAGGCCAGAGTAACTTCCCAGCACATCACCTTCAGTTTCTCACTCTCCTCAGAGCTTTGAAAACTTGTGGTCCATCCTCCCGTGTGTATGGAAATGCACCCTCCTGTCTGTCCAGTGCCTTTGTGGTGGACTCTCTGCACCTCACTCTCCCTTTCCTTTATGCTCAACTCCAGCTGGCTGCAGAGCTGAGACCAGGTCTGAGTTCTACCCATACAGGAAGCAACACACCAAGAGATGTGCAGCAGAGTAACAGTGCCTGAGCTGGATCCAAGAGAAACAGAAAGTATTCCACAGTAGCTTCACGGGGGAGCAGGGGAGAAACCCCAGGGAGCTGGGACTACTCCGGAGGGACTCTCCAGAAGCAAAGATCTGAGAACACATCACTTGATGCTGTCATCTGTGTAACTGTAAATCCTGGCTCTGCAGCAGTCGTACTCTCTTCTATTTCCAGCCGCAATACTGATCCTTGTGAAGGTGTTCTGGAATTAACTCGGGGCAGGAGCATTTGGCTGTCACGGTTAAATGTAGCAGTGCTCTGTTCCCCTCACACTTAGCAGGTGTTACCTCGCTGAGGTTTACACCCCCCCCACCCCAACAATCATCTTTCTGCACATTGTGACTCCCACTTATCAATAAGAAAAATGCAGAGTTCTTAAATGCTATTCAGGAATACAGATTTACTCCCCAGAAAACAATGACATTAACACACCTTTCTACCTGACCTGCAGTCATTGTAGAAGGACCTGCCAAAGCTGCATTTTTTTTAACGCATAGTGTTAACTAAGCAACTTTTTTATCTTGTGAAGAGATGTTTACAGATGAATAAACATAATATATTTGACAGAGGCCAAAGGAAAATGGTTTGCATATGTTTATGTTGATGTAGCACTATTTCTGATGCTGTCAATTTAGCAAATTTCACATGAACAACCCATTTCTGTAAATTTGTTTTCCTTCAGATACAACCTGCCTTACCTATTTGAACACTGGGAAGAAGTAGGGATATAAAACGTGATTCTTGAAGCGTTTGCTACATGCCTGAATGTATTCCAGTAGCTCTGGTTTTGCCAGAGGGCTTAAGGCCAGCCCCAAGTCTTAGCACGGTATAGAGAAGTATCAGGTATTAAATGTTCAAAAAAGGTTTCCTTTTTGTTGTGTATTTGATGTTTGCACTAAGTTCTTAAAAATTCCAGGTGCTGAGACTACTAGGAGGAGTTAGCCCGCTGGTGGAGCAGAGCAAAATTGTCCTGAAGGCTGAGAGTGCATTTAGAAAATCAGTGTATTTGCCTGCCTTTACCAGCTAATAGTAAACCCATTTCCTTAGTGCTCTTCCCCTATGGAAGCAAGGAGTTTTGGTAACGCCCTGGCCAGAGTGCACCACACCAGCCCCAGCAGCGCAGGCCTGTCCTGTGGAACACTTTAACCGGCTGCCTGTGAATTCCTGGCAAGGAGACCCTCGTTTGACAAACAGCTCCAGGATTGCTATTCCATTTTGGTTTTAAGCCTTGCCATTAAGGCCATTCTTATGAATGTATGAAAATTGGCCAGCATTATATTTTACCTGTAGATGTTCTTGTCTATTCACAGGTTAAAACTGAATGTAAACTAAGATATAAAGAATCATATGCAGATGCTTTTTGCTTAACTTAATGTAATTGCTTTTTGTGACTTTTGGAAGAGGGTTAAAAATGTTGCTTTCCTAGTGTAAAGTTTTCTTAACCAAAAACTTGGTGAATTTAGCTTCACTAGTCAGTCTACCTCATGTTACTGTTTATGAACTGAAACTGTCTGAAGTTGTGGCTATGGTATGTTTATAATGTGCTTTCATTAAATTTGAATATATTAAGTTACCATTTCAGACTGCCTCTCTCTCAATGGTTCCTGCTGTTGCTTTCTGAGCCCACCACCCAGCGATCTAGAGGATCGCTTCTAGAGTTCCTGTGCACCTGCACCACTTTTCTCACAAAGCCCTTTACAGTCTGCTCCCCCTCCCCTGGAACATTACACGTGGCAGCCTGGAAACAAACAGCCTCTGGAGCCCCGAATTCACCACTGCTCTGCTACTCCAGCTTTATGTACTTTGGAGCAGTGGTTGGGATGTGGTGGGTTTTTCCTTTAGTTCTAGACCAAGGCTAAGGACATCACACCATAAACAAGAGCAGCCTGACTTCACATAAGTTTCAAAATCAAAACAAACTCCTAAGTTTAACCGTAACTAAATCTTCCCCATCTTCCGTAAGGGTTTCAAACTTTTACTTGAGGCTGAGGGTGTCCCCTTTCCCCTTACCACGACCCTTGTATGAGGATGGTCTTGATCCAGAGCTCCCGGGGCACTGATCCTCAGGGTGTTACATTTTTCCCACCAAGAAAAGCATGAAATACACTAAAGATTCATTCACACTTAGTATTATATACAGAGTAACTTTAAAAAAGCTATCAAGTATTTTATTTTTAATCTATCTACATTATGTACAGATCAAGAAAGGCCACAGCAGTTTTTCAACATACAAACCCTTTAAAAGAGGAGAGATTTATGAAGGAGTGACAAGTATCAAAGTGAAGTCCACTAACAAAGGTATATACTCAGTACAATACTTGAAGAATGACGAGTACACCAGTCCTTGGGCTTTCCATTCCACCTTTTATCCACAACTAATCTGGGGGAGAAGGGGACAGGGCACACAGGATTCTGATGCTGCTGCCAAGGAGCAGGCGCCCTGACATGGAGCAGGGTACAGGGGCACCCCAGAAGGCACCGCAGAGCCTGTGAGGGTTGCTGCCCCCAGTGTCTGCAGTGTAACACCTCCTGCCTCGATGCCACTGGGCACAGCCTGGAACTCGGTCAGCCAAGTGCTGGCAGTGGGAGCTGGGGCAGGAGCCCAGCATTCCAGTACTGGGAAGCACTGGTATATCACCTCAGTGAGAACTTCAGCATGTACTCGTCAGCCAGACTAGAGTCTTTGCATTAGTTTACAGTCCACTATGAACAATTTTCTGCTGCATGTAAACATGACTAACTAGATAAAATACAATCAAACTTTTGTAAAAGTTAATAAAATATCTTTCTTTTAAAAAAACAAAGTTAGCCTATTACTGCATTGTTTACAGTTTTAATAAAATAGTACAACCATTTGGTTGTTACCAGTCCTGAGTTCACTGTAATAAAAATGGCCCTGGCTTCTGCTGAAGGTCTGCACCCACTCCATGCAGTTTGGCAGAAGTGTCCAATAAAAATAGAATTCCTGCAGAGCAGTTAAGTCTGGTGCTGTCCATTGAGGAAGTTGTATACCAGGAACTGGCCAGTGCCACAGTACTGTGTTGCAAAGAGTTTTCCATCAGGAGTGGGGTCAGAGAAAGCAATTTCTTCCTTGCTTAAGTATGAGCCATATATGAAGTTGCTCCTGTTTAAAAGACGGGAAAAGGAAAACAAGAAAAAAGAAAAAAGGTAATTACCCTCAGGGGATAATGAAAAATATTTATGCTGTTAGGCCACAAACCATTAATTAAGTGGCATAGACACTCAAAAGGAGTAAGTTCTGTTAGGAGGAGATGGCTCTAAATAGCATGAATCCAAACAGCAAGGAGGGTCACTTGCTCTGGGAGGGGTTTTATAAGGGTCTGGTGTTTTACGCGGAATGTTTGTACAGAACAATTGCATCAAGACTTCAAATTCATGGTTTAAAATGTCTGAATTAATTCCAACTATTTCTTAATAGAAAAAGGACTGCTAGGGCTGTGACTACAATCACAAGGAATGAAAACAAGCTACAAAACAAGTTGAGGTGCTTATGAAGGGGCCTCAAAGGAACAACTTCAAGGCATAATTCCTAAATACACATTAAGTAATAAACTATACAAAAAGAAACAATTTGCTTAACTTGTTCATGAAGAGTATTTCCTGTGTGTTTTAGTCTTATTTGAAGGAAGAGTGGGAATCAAGGAATACCATTCTACTTCTCTGCCTGGCTATGTGAGCAAATTTAGAAAACTGAATTCAGGCTTTAAGGCCTTGACTGGGGGAATGAGGAGGAGGTAATGTTTATCCTTGGAAAAAGAAGAAACTCCCTTTAAACATCAATTTTTTAGTTTCTATAAAATAATCATAAATGTACTTGAATAGCAAGCATGAGCTTTACTCATATGGACATCTCCATTAAATACGAAGGAAAAGATAACAGGAACAAAATCCTTTTTCATTACTACCAGCTTTATTCTCTTCTCTTCCATGTGTTCAGGAAGATGATTTTGCAAGGTTCTTAAGACTATCTGACTGGGTTTCTGTGACTCCCAAGGTACTGAAAAAACCTGAGTGAAATGGGGCAGACATTCTCAAAATGGACCTCAGTCTGTTATGATGCCTTCAACATTTTTAAGTCAGGATTTAGCTGGTTACCAAAATCATCCCATCCCAAGTACTTTTTGCTATGGAAAATGTTTAGGTTGAAGTTTCATTGGCAGCTGGGCAGATCTAGCAGCTTACTGCCATCCCAAAGCAAGTCTCAGTCCTTTCCTTTGCCTTCTGCAACTTCCTGGGCTCCCTCATCTACACCAGAGCTCATCAGACCTTTCTACAAACCAACGGAGCACCAGAATTACGCAAAACTTTTTAGTGAACACAGCATGAGCTACTGGAAGGCAAACCAAGCACCAGAGCACAGCAAACAGGAGGTGCAGTGCACAGTTAAGAGGAAAATGGAGGCCTCAACTAGCTGCCAACAAACCACCAAAATTGATTCTAAAGATCTTTTAGGGCTGTAGCTGAGGAAGGAACTTGAGCATTGTTTTGGGGGAGAAGTCTTTCCTTTAGAAGTAGTTCCTTAGGAAGCTACAGAACACACTATTGATCTGCCAAAACCATAAGCAAATCATCAAGCTAATATGCTTATCTGAATATAGCTTTACTGTCAATAGGTCAGCCAAAACATGATCTGATCACGATTTGCTCCACCAGCATCGTGCAGGGCAGAACAGCTTTGCTAGGCTCTCCAAATAGCCAGGGGGGTGAAGACTGGCACAGGCACCAGTACCTGTTCTAGAAACTCCAACAAGATGGGGTGAGCACAAACCTGACACCCCAGCAGTCCTAAGATTTGACTGGTTGAGCCATTTGAGCAGTTCTTGCCATTACTCAGAACTGTCACTTAAACTTCTTGGAAAGAAACCTAAGGTTTGGAGATTCAATATTTTTAACATTTATCTAGACAATAGCGCAGAAGTTTGAGTCCTTTTTATGGATGTAGCACTTAGCATTCAGCTGGAATACACTCACCACTAGCTACTAAAGCTCCATGGAAATTGAAAATATCCAGAAGGCTCAGTGAACCTGAGTATATATTAAAAAAAAAAAAAAACAAAGTAACAGCTGGAAGCCACCAGACTATATGCAAGTTTGGTGCACTGGCTCTCTGTTCCCTCCCTTTTTCTACCTCTCAGGAATGGACAATCAGCCAATGGTTCGGTCCCAGTCCATGGGTAATCTCACATTTTGACCAAAGACAGCCCTGTGCCTGTGCCCTTCATTTGTAGTTACTGTGGAGGAATTTCCCCCTGGCAGTCTGCCGGGGTGACTCATTCCAACTGCACTCAAAGATTCCTGTGGAAGACAAACTATTGTGGAGTACTGACGTTATTCAACTCCACCTAATGCTAGAACTGTCAACGCTGCTCAAATCCATACCCCCAGGATCACCAGCAGCTTGGAAACACAAGCTTGAAACACACAAAGCAATCCATGTCTTGGACTGAATTCCATCTAAACCACGTGTAGCTGAGGAACGTTTCTGTCTTACCTAAGACATTCTATCATCCGAGAAGCGATCTTCTTCCGGCGCATCATGCTGAACACCCAGATCCGACTGATCCCACAGATAGCAGGTTCTGGAGAAGTTGAACAGCACCATGCTTTCTGTCTCTCAAATATGACTTTCTCATTTTCGGAACTGACTTCGGGAACTTTCTCTTCTATAACTCTGTAGCCCTGCGGATAATGCAAAAAACATTCGTCAATTTATGAAAGCCTCAGTAATGACTGAAGAAATAATTTATGTTTAATTTATTCCAGTTAAACATACTTGGCTGCTAAAATGCCTTACCAAAAAGACTTCATATTTGTGTCTCATTTAAGTTCTCATAAGTTTCAAAAATGAAGCAATGATAAAAGATTAAACAAACAAAAAACCTTCTGAAGTTTATCTCACTTAAAGTAAAGGCAACAAATAATCCAATTCTTCTACCATCTGTATTAAAGTGTTTGCATCTATTTCTCTACCTTTAGCTAGGATTGTTTTGCTTGCTGTCTAATACTCCCAAGGGACAGTAGAAAGCACTACGGTTTGGAATGGGACAGCCTGATTACATGACAGCAGTGATTAGTACTGCAACAGGCAGCGTGACTTCTTGTCCCACAACCCAGTGCAGTTCTGTCCTCTATTTCCTGTGGAGCAGTTTGATCGTGTGGTGATTCAACTCAATCATACAGAGCATCCACTCTTTCATCCGGGTCGGATTTCTGCTGGGTAGAAGTTGAACCTGCTTGTTGATGAGCAAGAGCACAGCCAGAGCTACGTAACAGCAGAGGAAGAAAAATTCCAGCCCTCGGCTGTAATAAGTTTTTAGATGATCACGTCTGTCTGAGCCAAGTATGACACCATCCACGTGTCTCAGCTCAGCATCAGCCACACAAAACTGAGTAACTACATTTCAGAATGGTCCAACCAGCCAGTCTCTTCCTCTGTGGAAAAGGCATACACATAACACTAATATGCTGTGAAAAACTGTTATTAAGCACTAACACAGATTATCTTTCTCCAATTCAATCACTTACCCACTGGATATGTTCTGCAATTAAGCAGCCAATGACTTTTTTATCATTAGAAATAAAAAGGAGAGTTTTCGTTCTAGAGTAGCACATGAGAGGAGCTTGCTGAAATCCCAAGTCATTGTCTACCATTTCTCTGATTTCTTCAACCTGTCAAAGTAAGTTTAAATGCTGTATAAGAAACACGTGTAAATGCACATTTTTTATAAATTTACACTAAAATCACAGATTTGCAAAAATGTATTAGGGTATCTAAAACACTGAAAGCTATTCCAGAAGTTAAGGATTAACCTAAGTAACCTGCAACACATCATCCACATAAATGTTCCTTAAATAATACTTGTCTGGAAATACGAAGAGTAGAGACCCCTCAGTCAGCTTCCATTAAGTCCAAACTCCATTAGTCAAAGGCTACCAGAGAGAACGCTGATAATCAAAGTGTGAGCTCTGATATTTTAGAAGTATATTAGACCTACAAGAAAAGTTAAAACAGTTTAAGATTTTTTTGTTATTTTTAAAGTCTTGAAAGAACTAATCCATTAAGGGTTTTGAGCGGATGACAGCAGGCACAGTGCCAAGGCAGGTAGAAAATGTTTTGTTTTAAAGGAAAAACTGTTGTCTTTTTCCTTCAGCTTTCTACTCTTCCACTGGGTTTGCAAAGAGTAACTGAAACTAAAAATAAAATTTTAGTATTAGGAAGTTTAGAAGAAAAGATAAACTCCAGCATAAATGTAAATAAAAGCTTCTGCATGAGCTGGGATTTTACTGAGGGATTCCTGAACCTCCAACTGGACACTGGAACAGCCTCTATCATGCCTCACCTCCTGTAAGACAAATAAGGTGCCCTCACCTAGGTGGTTCATTAAATGGCGTAAGCTTCTTGAATGAATGCTGTAGTTACAGCAGTAATGCAAAAATAGAATAACTGATGCTATGAATATCACAGAATCACAGAACAGGTCAGGTTGGAAGGTACCACATCTGGTCCAACCTCCCTGCTCAAGCAGGGCCATCCCAGAGCACTTGGCACAGGACTGCATCCAGACAGTTCCTGGATATCTCCAGTGAGGGAGACTCCACCCCCTCTCTGGGCAATCTGTTCCAATGCACAGGCACGCGCACAGTAAAGAAAACTGTGTTAAAAAATGCTTTAAAAATAATTTTTAACAGGTATGTTATGAGTTACTCTCTATTTTCTCACTTAACCTTCAGGTACTAATCATTTAATGACACATCCAATTATCTGATTTGAAGCACTAAGTCAAACTATTCTTGAAATCAGGCATCCATGGTTATGACAGCTGTAGATTCTATCAACCTCAGCTACACAGAACTACAGAGAACTCTATCCTGAATGACTTCATTTGCTACAGTCTTCCTTCTTTTCCTTCAGCCATTACATTAAAAAATGAATGAGCAACAAATGTACTAAAATTAAGATAAGCCCACCAGAAAAATTAACTAAACAAATAATCTTATCTGCATTACATGTGAAAATTTGTAGTTTCTTTTCAATTCAGTAACTTAGACTAAAGAAACCTGCTACAGCCACACCAGCAGCAAGAGCTGTCTTGGGCATCAATTCAGCCTCCAGAGGTCCCTTCCAACCTAAACCATTCTGTGACCCTGCGGCAGTGGTACTGTAAGAAGTCCCTATTAGTGACAGCAAATCCCCATCTGAACAGAGTCAGTGCCAGCCCACATTGAAATGACACTTTAAGATGTATGAACACAGGTTAGCCAGCAGGACCCTGAAGTACCCGACTGCTCCAAGTTCCCATCAGTGTGTTGGGCCCAGTTTTAGAGCTTCAAGAAAGACAGGAATCATAGCACAAACGCAGACAATCCAGAAGAGAGCATGACAATGAATGGAGCTCTGAGAAACGTTATTTAGGAGTAACTAAAAAAAGCCAGCACATCCAGTCAATCTCCTTAAGGTGAAAAGAATCAGTTTAGTCAGGCACAAAAAATCTGCTGCAAGGAGGAAAAGAAGGATATTTTCTATAGCTATGGCAGTATGATTAGTACTAATGAGCTTAAATTGCCGTATGGAGATTCTGTTAGACATTTAGGGAAAATTTCCTGATGTTATGATAGCAAAGCACTGTAATACAGTCTGAGGAGATCAGACAAATCTCCAGTGGTAGAATTTTTGGAAGTTCTCAGATGCGTCATAACCAGAGCGAGTCCTGCTTTGGATATGGCAATGGACTAGATGACTTTGAGCCCACTTCCCACCTAATTCTGTTTTTATCAGAAAGTCACCTGGAGAATGGTGCCGTATTTGTGCTGTGTAATAAAGTTAGTAAATTTCGGTTAATTTAAATATAAAGGGAAGTTTATGTTACATAAAATATCTGTCAGACATTCTGCAAGTATATTTTAAAAAAACTCAACACCAAACTTTAAAAATTAGTCAGTTGGTTGATGCTCTTCCCACCCCTGCCCAGGCCCAGCCTCTCTATGAAGAGAGTGGCAGTAATTAAGTGTGAGGTATCTGACCTGTCAAAAAGGGAACAGAACCACTGCAGTTTGGAGTCCAGCTTCAATTGTTCGCATGTAAATTACACAAACTTTACTATGAACACTCTCATTGTTTATATGAAAATGTCAAACAAAGCAAGACATACAAGTCCAGTCCTTCTCACCATACCTTTTTAAGTGCATACTTTGGGTCATCAGGAAGAACCATTATTATCTTTCCATCGGGATATTCAGCCAAGATTCTCTCCTTTTTCCAACCCTAAATAAAACAAACACTTATCTAAACCATATACAAGATGTACTTTTACAAACAGAAGTGGCAAATTATTGTTCTAGACACTGAATTTATGCAGATTTCACACAATTTAGCAGTTGCTTTGCTAGAGAAGGAAACTTCAGCTAGCTTTTTAAAATGAGCACAACAAATAAAATATGATGTTATTTATACAATAATTTATACAGTAACCTAACTATATCTAAAAACGTGAAAGTGTCTTACAATTTCCCAACTAGATTTTCTTTCCCCCAGAACTGCAGTGCAAACTCAATTTTAGAACAGAAGTAGCAAATTCAGCTCACATAACTGATTTCCAAACCTATGTATATACTTATGTTTCCAAGTCCAGTGAATGAGAAAGCCCTAAGTTTTATTAGAAGAATTCTTTTTAACATAGTTACCTCCACAAATACACACTCAGTTTTAAAAGTCTGGCATGCGAAAGACCTCCAGGAGGTTCTAAGTGAACTGATTGGCATGCAGTTGCCCAAAATGTAAGGAATAGTTTATTCTGTTACTGATCATAACTGTTAAAGCCACAAGAAGGATACTAGAAAAAAATTTATAACTACCTTCTAAGAATCTAATAGGGAAGGAGACTACGTTGTGTGTATCTGAAGTATAAACATACTCAAAAAAATAGAGGTAATTAACTCTTCTTCAGATCCACACTCGTGGTGAATAATGAGCAGTACCTGCATGGAAAAAAACAAAACAAAAAAGCCACTTAAATCTAGCAAGATGGGACTGGTAGATATTAGAACTCAAGTTGCTTTGATGGGACCTAAAAATACTGAATGCAGAAGTAACTTCAGCCGCTAAAAAGGCTGATCTAAAAGTCTTACTTCAAAGCAACTTTAAATAAAAAAGTCTTTGAAGAAACAATACTGATGGAGTGATTCTCATTGAAATCTGTACCTTCCCATAAAATAACGTTTGACTAAAGACCAAGCAACGGAATTTGGCACTGGACGAATGCCATATATACTACCACAAAAAATGTTAAACTTCAGTGTTATAATACTTGATCTTCTACTCGTTTTTTTCATACTGATTTTACTCCCTTACCCCAAAGGAGGACATAAAGAGAATAATTTTAGAAATTTATCTACTCGCTGCTAGCCCTGAAGCTATTTGGGTATTAGTTTAGCGCCCAGCATGGCAATGGTTGCAACACAGCCACCATTTTAATCCTGTCTGCTTTTCTTCTCAGTAGTAATTGCACAAATGAAGATCCTGTTTGAATTTAGAAACAGTATGGTCTGAACACAAATGGCAGTAAACAGCAGTGTCATAGTATTCAGGGGAGCAGAAAAGTGCAGTCTGTGGGATTGTGACACGCTTTTTCAGACTGTCCGGAAAGGCATCAAAAAATCAGGCCAGGATT
>VYZQ01029499.1:64567-78792 GCA_013400655.1 Mystacornis crossleyi
GGTGGTAATGGAGCAGATGGGCTTGCAGCAGCATTTCCTCAGTGTTTGCAGACCCCTTCTCACAGTTATATTTGCAGACACCTCTGAAATTGGTTACTCAGCTGCTGCTCAGCTGTGCAGGTGTGCAGATAGCTGCCAGCCCCCTCGGTGCGGGTGCATCACAGTGCCAGTGTACGTCACTTAGGTGTAAAGCAGGACAGACGCTCGTCTGTGTCTGGGAGATTAAAGAGGGTTCTTGGGTGTATCTTGGTCCTGTGCCGTGTCCACTCGTCTCTCCAGAGCACTGAGTTCATTCAGAGAGCTGCCTTTTTGAGTCCACTTGTCCAACTTGTTTTACTTTCCTAAGTCTAGCAGTAACTCTGAAGGTGCCAGCTAGCTCTTTTGTTCTGTGTATTCTGTACAGTGTTTCACAACTCTTTCTATAGCATAACCACCTATTTGTGATCTTTGCCAGAGTCTGGGATATTTCAGTCCTTGCTACGCTTGTCAAGTGTTTATACCTCACCTAACCTTACATCATGGCTTCTTTGCCTCAGGATATTTCTGTGTCGGAGCCTGTTGTCTACACTGGCAAGTAAGAGAAGTTCTGAACAAAAAGCTGAAGATCTGACACCAACACCACTGATGTGGCAGTCCAGACCAGCTTTTGTCACTATGGCTACAGTGACAGCTGGAGTTTGAATACATTGGGGATGTTCTGGGGATATAACTGTGGGTTTGGTTTCCTTCAAAAGGAATCCATTATGCACGCTCCAAGACCCTGGATAGTAAGTGGGAGCCATCAGAGGATTCCCTTCAAAAGTGAGCTGCTGATCCTAAGTGGAATACTAATGCAGAGGTACCTCATGTATACCTAGTGTGCTCCATCCATATTACTTTCCTAGGGGTAACCTGAAGTAGGTCCTACCTGAAATGCATGTAAGTGTCTGTATCAAGCTCTTGACATTCGGTATCTTTGCTGGGCATGTCCACTCTTATCATTATGTTCTACTTGCCAATACAGACACAGCCTCAGTTTATTCGACCACGAATTCACCTAGTGGTGTGTATACACCACTGGAGAACAGCGTGATGAACCTCAGCCAATAGTCACGAAAGGTGTTAGAAGAAAAGGTTTTTAATGGTAGTATGTGACAGGGTTTCTCCCAGAGATTTCTGATTTCCTTTACAATTTCTGGTTACAGTTCACTGATCTAAAAGAGACTACAGAAGTATTTTAGTATTTGGTCTTGTAAATATTCATTTGTTAATGCTGGAGGTATTTAAAAGGGGTTATTTTTGTTTTTATGATAAACTTTTTAGGTCTGTTTTATAATCTTCAGAACAGTTTAGTGATTTCTATTGTTATCACATTTATAAGGATTAATTGTTGGAAATTGCTGTCAAGTTTCTGAATAGCATAAATTTATTTGTATAAACATCAAATTTACCTGGAGTTATTCTGTTTCGCCTGTAAAGTTTTTTGTCTCTTGGTTAACTGAAACAAGGAACAGCCTTCCTTGATTTGAAAGGACTTGGAAAGTCCTCTTTCTGGACACACTTCATTGAAGCACGGTTTGTACTGGACAAATGGGAATTTTCAGCAGCGGTAGTGTTTTTTAAAAGCTGACAGGAGGAGATGTTATTTATAACTCCCTGTAGCAGCTCCTCTTTAATGCATGATAATCTGCTGTGACTTTACAATGAACGCAGCAACATGTGGTCTCCTGCTCTCCTTCAGTAACCTACAGAATATTTTCCAGATGAAGAATATGTTAATCACGGGGCTGCATGTAAATTTCCTAGAGGATGATAAAAGCATTTCTTTATGTTACCATTATCTTTATAAATTTAAAATGATCTTTTCCCATCTCTCTTTCTTAGCAACACGAAGCAAGTAAACCTAGATTTTTGCACATCCTTCCATGAAATAGTAATTTGCTGTACAGCAGGGAAATGGTAAAGTAGCGAGCATTCTTATAAAGCATTAAATTCCAAAATTTGGAAAAACTTAGTTCATGGGATAGAAGATGATCTGTAATTTTCCAGTTTTCCACAGAAGGTGGCAGCATTTTGAAGCACTGATGTCAGTGTGAACTTGTTAGCAAATGTCCTTGTTGAAAGAACACAAACTTTACAGACATTTGCTCTCCTCGGAAGTTGCAGTGAGCATAAACAGGAGTGCTTGAGCATGAATTGTTGCAGAACTGGGGAACCTGGCGACGGAGGAGAAACTGCATTCACATAGGTGGAGCATGTGGGTAGGACAGATTTAACCCCAAAAGGATTCTTTGTTAATTTCGCCATGTTTACCACTACAGTAATACTGCTGGAGTGCCTCTTGTCTGCAGCTAAGTGAAAAATTACTTGCTTCTAGGTTATGCCTTTTTTCACGGAATAACTCAGCTGATAATGGATCACTCCACTAATTGCAGAGTCCCCTGTTGTTAGCTTTGGGACATGACTGTCACCAGAGAGGGGAAGTTTCTCCTATTATTTTCTCCACTTCCTTTCCCCACTCCCAGCAGTCTTCTCCAGCTCCGTACCTCATGCCAGCCTCCATCTAGCACCTGAGGGACCCCCATAGGCAAGCAAATTTAACTTCCTGAGCTAGCCAAAAAAACAACCCAGTGGAAAAACTGGATCCTATTCTACCAGAGTAAGAAAGGCTGAGGACCGGATGACTGGAATCAGGAGGGTAAGAAAAGACGGGAGGAAGCGCAGGCCTTCTCCTTTTGGCATGAGGGAGCTGTTAACATTGGCAGCTGCTTGTGAGCCTGCAGCCTCAGGGCGCGCTACGGAGTTACAGCACTGAGCTCTTGATCCCGAACTCAGTCCCAGCGGTCCTGCCAGCACGCAGATCTTACAGCCCCCTTTGACAGGCAGACACGCTCCCAGCCTGCCCTGCTGCTTATCAGACATCTCATCTGAGGAAGAAAGCGGTGACAGACAACCAAGAGGCAGGAACTGCTTAACCTTTCACCGGTAATTAACCTCGCAAGCACCGCTCTCGCCTCAGAATGCCGCAGACAGGTGAGGTAAGGCCACATGGGAAGCTCATTTAAACTACTGGCTTTCTAGTCACTACATACACAGAACCTTTAAGGAACTGGAGGAGCAGCTGAGACAGCACAAGGGATTTCCCTCCCTTCCGCAGATTTAAAAAGTCCCTCTATCTTAGGAAGAAGGGAGAGGCTGATTTTTGCATTTCCAGTAGCAGGAATGAGACAGGAAAATTGGATCCTTCAGAGGAAGAGGTGCTTGCCAATGAAGAACCACTGTCTGTTTGGCAGATTTTTCCTTTTCTTCTGTTGGAATGCAAATTAAACAACAATCATCTGTTGAAATGAAAATTAAACAACAAGAAAAACCCAAAACGTGGCTGAGATATTCCACAGAAGATTGGCTGCAGGAGGAGTTACTTGGGGGGACCCAGCATGTATGCTGGAGGTCAGTGACAAGTCCTTTTTTATACTCTCCTCTTTCTTATTCATTGCCTTGAGCTTTCCAAGGCTCTTTTTGACCAGCTGGCATGCTGGGATGAGAACCCCAGCAAGTGGCACAGGTTGAAGGGTGCCCATGTGTTACAGCAACTTGATGACTCAGGAACAAATGTTTACTTTTTTTCCCTCAAGGTGATGATGCATTCAGCTGGAGGGACCTGGGGAGCAGCAGACTGCAGGGCTAAAAGTCTTCCTGGTAGGTGTGCAGTCACTGGCATGAGCCAGGTGGCTACAGGAGTTGTAGGTGAAAGAGGCAGTTTCCCTCTGAAATTCCTGTGTAGATGGCCCGTGGGACAACAGGGATTGGGGAGTGCCCTGACTAAAGAGCTTTACAGGACAGTTAGCTGAAAAAGCAGGGGGCCATGTTCAGAATGGGGGGAGGTAGAATTTGAATAGTTGGTTTTGTTTTGGTGTTTTTCTTTGTGCAGGGAGGCAGGAAAAAAAACTGGGCTGGGACTTGTCCACTTTGCTTGCATGCTGAATGTGAGTTTGTGGGGGTTTCTTTCAGGGGAAGAGGGGAACAGGGATAAAAAGGACTGCGGATAGCTACATCTGGAGGGAAGGCTGGTACAGCTGGCTTACAGAGATTTGGGACTGGGACAGAGAGTGGATGTGTGTGTGAGTGGTACACAGGAGTCCAGACCATTACAAGGAAAGGGGAGGAGGCTGTTGTCTGAAACGCTTGGGAACTGCTGAGATAAAGTAAGCTGCTCCATTCTGTTGACTTGAAGGGCTCAAACAGTTGACTATTAGGTGTCAGTTGCCGCACAGAGAAGGAGATGCTTCCTGAACCACATGTGGGGAGTAATTCTTGAATGTGGAGCTTTTTCCACTCTCTGTAATGTTGAGTCTAGGCCTTGGAGTGACTGCACTCGGCAACAGTCAGCATGTTGGTATCTTCAGCGTGACACTCAGTGTCACACTGACAGGACCATGTTGACCTGTCTGGAGTCACCACTGCTTTATTGGCATTTTCCTGACACCAGCTCCTGTGGAGTTGTAGACTGTCCTCCACAGCCATTTCTAAGTATTTTAATTGGTGCTCTTCCACATCTTGGTTTCTAAAAAGAGCATCTGTTCAGTGTGAAATGTATAGTATGGGTCAGTTTATCTGTATTCGAGGAACCATATTGTATTTTGAAAATTTTCAGTTTTTCTAAGTCTTTTTTTGCCAGGAGTGGACATATAAATTACACCTTAAAATCCTGGTCTTTTTGATCTGGTGCTAAGACAGCTGAGATCACAAATGGCTCTTGGGTGACTGAAGGCCTCACAGATAAAAAGAACTGTACCATGCATTGACGGCAAGGGCAAAGTGAGAAGAGGTGGATGTTCTGGAGCATGTATGTGGTATCTCCTGTTTTGGGCAGGAGGGCTGAACCAGACAATCTCGAGGAGACCCTACTGACTTCAGCTACTATGGGATTCTGAACTAGGAAGAAAATTTTCTTTAAGAGGTAGGTGTCTGCAGCCTTTGTGGCTTGGAATTTCATTTTCATTCTACTCCATCCTTCCAGTAATGAGTGCATTGATAACCAACAATTCTCTCCCATCTTCAGCATTACGTATCCCTGTTGATGCCTGGATACTCAGATCACATGAAAAGCCAAATAAAGACCCTGTGAATTCACACTGTTTTGAATAGAGAACACATTGTGGACTTTGGCTCACTTGTGAAATTGTGTGTGAGGTACAAAGTTATTACCCAGCAAAAATGTTTATGGCACTTGTTTCTAGCTTGTGTATACCCGGTAAGATCTGAGGTAAGTGTCTGCATTTTTTGTTTCAGAAAATCTGACTGGGAAAGCTTGAAGATATCCATATTAAAATTTGATTGTTACCACCTTGCAGACTGTGCTTTGAATAATGTATTTTCCCTGATGGGGTATAGGAAAAACACTGTACATCTGGGGGGGCGGGGGATAACCCCAACTTCACAGATTTTTGCTTGATGTAGCTTTAAAGATAAAAGTCTCGTGGAGATTTGTATAGGGATTGGACCTTAATTAAGTAAAACAGTGCAGAGAGACAGAAATTCTGCCATTAATCATATTACTTTTATTTAAACAGTAAAGTGTGATTTAATGTAAGTGGTTTTATCTTTATTAATACTTGATGCTGAGTTTGGAACAGTACTGTACCTAAACAATTTTACAAATATAACACTAAATACACTGTTTATTGCTCATTGTTTTTGCATGAACATAAAACCTAGAAATGAATACAAGAATAAATAAGGCACCCTACTAATATGCTCATTTCCTGTATTGTCGTAGCATGCACAAAATTTCATTTTTCTTTTGCAAGTCACTTTTCTCATTTTTCTTACTAGAGAAAAAATAAGTTAAGAGTTCATTATTTGGGCAAGTGTCTGTTTGAAAAGTCAAATCTTGAAAGCACTTCTTAATTTTCTTAATTCAACCATCCACCTTACAAAACAGCTTTCGTATAGCATGTCCCAATTTCTTTTTCTAAAGACAAAAAGTATTTTTGTTCTTCCTTTGCTGTTACTAGGAAACATGCTTTGCAAGAGGAGTGTTCACGTACTGCTTGAGACAAAAGACCTGACTTGCTTTTTTTAGCTGCATTTTCTTCTTGTACTGACCCCGCTCGAAGATAGAAATAAAAATGCAGAGGCATCGTTCCTGACTTCTCTTATGCAGCTGGGCCCAAATCAGTGATCAGCAAAAGGTAGGAGCTCCACAGATGCTTCTTAAGGGCCTGTTTTAAATTTCAGTATGCCCTAAATTAGGGCTTCCCAACAGTTTCAAAATATATTCTGTCCAACTGTCCTTCCTCCTCAAAGGCCCCCACTGGCTGTCACCGTGTGTCAGGGCTCAGGAGAACAGCCATGCCTCAGCCACCCTCACAACTCGTAAGCCGCTAGGGCAGAAGTCCGTTTGCAGTGGCTTCACTGATTTGACAACCTACTGCCAAAATGCTGACAAATGATCACATAAACAAACCAGAGGCACAGCTCTGACCTCCATCCCAGCTTTCTTTAAACAGTTTGTTCCATTCTTCTCAGAAATGATACGAAACAATAGCAGAGACAAAAGATTTGAATTTGCTTTTCTTTTTTAATTTAAAGCAGATTATATAATAATTTCCTGATGCTCTAATATTTATTCTTTAAAATTGAAATGTTCTTGCAAGGTAATATAAACACAGCAGGTTCAGTCACTGAGTTTACCGAGTTATATGAAGTATGTGTTACTTATGTGACAACACCCAGCTTTACAGAAACTCTGAAATGCAAAATGTCTTTTAATTACATAAGTTATTACAGTACTGTTTTAAAGGAATCTTTTGGTTATATGTAAACACTATAAATTAGCTCTTTAAAAAATAACCGTGTAAGACAAGTATGGCATTGACATAGTTTATAAAACAATAACCAGCCCTAAATCTGAATACTCCCAGGGCAGAACAGGAAAAGCAGGTATCAATCTAATGCTATGGAATAACATGCTGAATTTTGACTTATTTGAAGAATCAGTACTTTTATTTGATCCCTCCTTTTGTTTTCATATTTTAAGACTTTCACCATCAGTGCCCTAAGGAATAGGCCAACTGGCACTATATGTGACAGATTAATATAAGCTATTTTGAGTGTCGCCATTCTAATAGTAAAAGCCATCTAAATAAAGTCTCCTAAATATATACTGGTTTAAATTAAAATCCTGAGGAATTGTAATCTCTCTACTTGATACTTTTGGTTAAGTGCAATTTGATGTATGCAGAACACTGTTTCATTTAAGGTCATTCTTAGTAAGGCATATTAAAAATAAATATAAAAGTGACAACATAATATTTAGTTTCTCGCTACAAAATCTTAGGCAAAAATACTTTTGCATGTAGTAATGGACTTTATCCATTTGCTGGCTTACAGGAGTTAAAATTTGTGCACTAAGCTTAACTGCCCTTGTCAGAATGTGCCACTGTGCTATAATAGTGGTCCAAAGCTACATGCTAAAGATTTTATTTCCATGCTCAAACACAGCTTGCACAAACTGCTTGAAGACTCTGTCCATGTAAGTGCACTTCCTCGGCCATATTCCTTCCAGAAAACCGATATGGCCTCCACACGAAGTCAGAACCAAAGCAACGTTTGCGTTTTGTTTGGCAGTTTCTACTGGTATAGCTAAAAGGGGGGGAAAAACGTTTTAAGTCCTTAACCTTCTATGAAATGCCAGCCACTGAATAATTTCTCGTATACATTTCTCATGTTATGTATGAATAAATAGGCACAACATATATGCTTACATGTCTTACGGGGTTTGGAACTACAGCTGTATTAAAAGCCATTTTTCTCTTCATCATTAACTTGCCTTACCTGTGTGATTTTTTTTTTTTCCCCCCTGGCTGCTGTAAAAATTTCAACTTCATCTTTCTTTCAGTCACACTGATGGAACAGCACCCATGTTAATGCATACTTAGGGTTTGCTATAAATAGTGTAAGTAAAAGGACAATCAACCCTCTAGTATTTAACTGTTACTGCAATATTCAGCTTTAGGAAAGCTGAGGAACTGGGACCTCAATTACAATTGTATGAGACTCCAAGCACAGAACCTTTAATGTCAGGGTTAAAATTTGGTCTGTAAGATATCCTATCAGGTAATATAAAAAATTATCACTATATCTGATCTGCCATACGTTTACACCTGCGTGTTTAGAGCACACCATGCAAACACACTGGTTCTTGCCCTGAGGAGCCCATAATCTAAGACACAAGGTAAACAGAGAAAGAGGAAGGGGCAAACAACTGCACAAGGACACAAAAAGCTGCTCCGTGCCACCCAGGAGATGAGTGGTTCTCTAGTGACTTCTAGAAATTATTTTAGAACATAGATTATTGGACTGGATAGTATAGGAATTTTTCTTTTGCTGGGTTAGTTTTCCTGATCTGATTAGCGCCCTAATCCAGTTCCTCACATTAATGCCAACATCTGAATAGGGGCAGCCACAGTCAGATGGAGCCTTCAGTAAGGTGGCCATTTCAGCAGTGGCTTACAATTAGCTTAAAATCATCAGTGAATGACACTTGAGATGTGCACTGATCTGGAAGTGTGTAGGAGGGAGGCTTCAGTGCCTCCTATTTTGACTCTGCATAGATGTGTGACCTAATCAATTCCACCACCTGGGCAGTTCCCTTTGTGAAGGAAGATAGAGGTCAGTCAGCACAGACTGACACCAGAGAAAGCATATGCCTTTGTAAAGGTACTTGGTGCGATGGGATGACCCTGTTACCATTTAAACTGGTTGACATAGCAGTGGAGCTTTATATCAAGAGTGCAAACACCATAGATCCATAAAAATTAAGTTATTTAAGCAAATTCCTCTGGAGTCTTAGGTATGCTAACTATGCTTCTGAACAAGCAGAAATCTCAAAACATTTCAGTAAAAAATGCCTTTCAATGTTCCAGTTTTCAAGTAAGAACCTTTTATGAAATGAAAAAAGAAAATCATACAGCTTTTTGATTATTCAGGATTGACAGAAAAAGCAAGAGCAAAAGAAAAATGCTTTGTCCAGAAAGAAAGGAGTAGCAGTAGTTTCACTGTGTTGTCTAAAAAAGGTTATGACAAGAAAATAAGGTTGATTTTAAGTCACACACTGCTCAGCTAAAAATGCCTTGTCCCTACAACACAAAGCAACAAGTCGTTCACAAGATTTATATTACTTCCTCATTTCCTTTAAAGTATTTTTGAATTGGGTTCAGTTTTGGGTGAGTTCAGTTGTTCACATCCCTTTCGAACTGCCCTTCCTTCAGAGACACCTTCCACTCATTCCTATTTCTCTAGGAGTCTGTTCCTTTACCCCTTTATACATTTGCTGTCTCAAAGGTCATTATCCTTGAATGGTCCCTATCTCTGTGTATTACTACCTTCTTCAACGGGGTGCTCCTTAATTTCACTTGGATGCTGGCGGACGCATAGCTGTGTGCTGGAGATGCCAGTTTGCCTCATTTTCAGCGAGAGTAAGAGCACAGAGTAGCCCTTTGCTTAGCCAAAAGAGGACCCCCAGCCAGAGGAAGTCACAGGCGAACTTGAGTGCAATGACTGTGGTGAACAGCTGTGCAACTTAAAATAGATCAGGGCAGAAGCACTGGACCTGTGGAGCCAGGGGAGCAGTCTGTGCCTCAGAGGTCCCTAGCAGCAGTGCCTGGAGCGACATGCTCTGTTCCACTCCAGGGCCTCAGCACGGAAGCAAAACCAACTGCCTGCAGAGCTGGCTTAGTCTTTGGTGAATGTGTGTTACAAGCTCCCTGACCATAACATGAGGTACCTGCCCATGCCCTGGGGGAGCACAGGCTGAGCTCCAGAGAGCACCGGGGGTTCTCTAGCTGAATATAGGAGGTCCTTTGCTACTCAGTGCTGTCCATTTCTTCCACAGTTTCCGTCCTTTCAAAATTGCGTGCATCTAAGTAGTTTATAGATTCCAGCATTTGCTAAGTGATTCTGATTCTTTACTAGGAGGAAGAAATCCTACTCCTTACTGTCTCTGCAAGAAGTCCTTGGCTTTTCCTTTGTGATCTGGGCCTTTTAAAGCAGCACTGAGGCCAGACTAAAAAGTCAATGATGTAGAAGCCTAGACTGGGCAGTAGCACACACTGAGAACATGAGATGCAGAAAACAATGTGTTATTTCTTGCAATCCAACACATGTATCATTTTCAGACTCGGCAAGCGCTTGTCTGGAGTTTCGCCTGAGTTAATCTGCTCAGCAGTCTCTGATCTGCCTCTCTTGGATTCTGTGGATGAACACGTTGCCATGTACAAAGAGAGTGGCTGCAATTCATGTCAGCTTCTGCCGACTGCATAGGAATTTGCCCGCTTATCTGTACCAAGCCATCTGCTCCTCTTCCCTCCAGTAGCCTGTGGTCCATGTTAAACAGAATCCCAAGAGAGAAGTGGGGATCAGACACAGACCCCATGCCTGCTTCAGGCAATGAATCACACTTTCTACACCCGTTCTGCAGCTGTCTGCCTGCTCACCGAGAGGACTAATAAATAGGCTTCTGTGCAAGAGTATGAGGAGGAATACGTGAGGAGAGACAGATTTGACCTCCAAGAATCAGAGACAGGCGTGAGAACTCGATCAGTCCTAATGGATTCAGGGTTAGACGCTAACTGGCCTAAACATACATCTTCACTAGTTAAAACGTGCAAAAACGTGACAGTCATTCACTTTGGCAGACTAGTGTCAATATGTAGGGAGAATGTCCTTTCCTGATAAGAAACTGCTTTGCTGGGGGATTAAAAGGCAGATCATAATAAATGTCTCCTCTACTGTGCCAACCCAGCCAGGGAAGCCCTTACAGGCCAATCTCACTGTGACCTCTGCATACCTGTCATTCAGAGGTTGCCAGTGTAATCATAGCTCCCAAATCAATTTGCTGCTGGTCATTCATTCCCAAACTGGTTGGAAATACTGTAGTGGGTGCCATGTGCTGCCTGCCTCCAAACAGCTACAGTGGCTCTTTCCTAGAAGCTTACCAGTCCTGCCCTAGGATGCTGGTTATTTTCCATGCCTGGTAAGGTGCAAGCCACATGCAGGTCTTTACAAATGTCATCTTCCCCATCCTGAAATTCCCCCTATTTGTCCATGTAACTCCTCCCCAGCAGAGTTTCTTGCTCTGCAGGTTCTCAGAAGAGAGTTGAGTATGTTGTGTTGCTCCTCAGTGCCAAAATGCAAATGATGCTTGGCAGTGGTGTGGTACTTTTCTCAAGGCTGTTTCTAGGGACTGTTAGCCATCCAATAAATAAAACCACAATGCAACAGAGCAAATTTTGCCATGTGAATGGAGCACTGGATGTGATGCATTCTAGGAGATAGGATGGCATGCCAAAAGATACCACTGTTAATTTTTGTCCACATGTAACCTTGTAGGTCAGTTTCTATTGGCCCAAAATCTGTACTGCTGTTTGCTCCAGCAAGCACAGACCTGTGATTTGTGATCACAGAACCACAGTGTAAATACCTGTATGCAGAATTACTTCCTTCAAAACCATTTTGTTGTACATTCTTTGCCAAAAAGAAGTTATTCCTTTTTTAAAGAACAAAAGGAAAAAAAAAAAGATAAGTCACTGCTGTCAGACATTCCATTATTTGCTTGATTTCTCTCTGTTCCCTAAACTTTTAACCTAATTGTTATGTGTCTGGCCATTCCTTGTCCTTTTGGTCTCTCCTGACAACTTCATTCAACTGCGCTGTTTATGTAACGGGATGCAAAGTAACACCTAAGAGCAATTACTCCCAAGTTTGGATTCAGGGGGATAGAAAAGCTTCAGAGAGTTGAATACAATAGATATTAACTGAGCTTCAGACATGCCCTTAACTTGCCACAGTGGCTCAGGAAGGAGCTGGCATGGTACCTAGGTCCAAGGGCAGGCTTCCAGCTCGGGCACAATGCTCACCAGCAGCAATTAGCTAAGCATTAGTATAGTGAAATTTAAGTCAAATGCCTAATACACTGCCTAAAGTATCTTCAGAGAAAAATGCCACTTCAGATGAGAAGTTAAATGTGACAGTGATAATGAATGCTATCACTCTATCTTCCTGATTTATTTTTCCCATTTACAAAATATAAGGACCTGACTTGGTTTTATTACGCATTTCCCGAAGCAGTGGCTTGTTTAAATTAGTTATGGTGAGAGAAGTGTCATGCAATGCAGAAAGCATTTGTTTTCATTAGCCAGTATTATGCAATATGAGAATTGCATTCCAGAATTAAACTACAGATACATCAGCTGCCAAGCTCTGTGAACTTTAAACAGCAACATTAAGGAAGGACTGCAAATTGATTGCTTCTTCCTAATACTGGATTGAGATCAAAAGGCACATTTTCACAATATATTTAAAAATAACTCCTGGGAAGTACGAAGCGTACCAAAAAGCACATAAGAAATGATCAGGTAGTAACAAGCAACTGAAGCGGCATCTGCACTTTTTAAGGGGAGTGTCTCTTTAGGTCCCCATTGTGTAGTGACAAAGCAGACTTGGTTTTGTATCCCTCAAGCTCTGTTACTGGAAGATAGATGTGCCTGGCTTTATGGAAACTATTTAAACACAATGGAATTCTGGCACGGCTCTCTCCCTGATAAGTTTTCTAGGCCGGTTTCCCAGCTCTTGGAAACTACAGCTATCTACAACAGAATTGAAAGGTAGCTTAAAAGCTGGTAGGTATTACTGGGAGAGATGAGGCATGAAATAACCAGTCCCCAAAGTCAATAAAAGTCGGGGGTTTGAATGAGTATGAATTTTGTGGCTTTGAATCCCTTATACAGTTGTGAGTGGAAACTGCCTTTGGTTGCCACAGGCTTCCACATGTCCACACATTTTTAAGTCAGAAAAAATAAGCCAGTTGCCAGAATAAAGTCACCTCCAAGAGTAACACCAGCCCTTTATGTTTGCTAACATAAAACAGCTTGCAGAAGTGTCAAGATGAATGAACTCCAGTAACTAATGGCAGCAGGCAGAAATCCCAGGCTGCTAATCGGGGTGCTCTCTGTCTCCTGCCAGCAGAACCATTCCCGCTGAGGGTGCACAGCCCAAACAAAAAAGGAGCCAAGGATAGACAGATAAAACAGAGTCGTGCTATTAGCTGTAAATCAACATCATCCTGGTGGCCCTTTCTGAGGTAAACTTGTCTTCACAAGTACAAGGGTTTACAGCTAACAGCATTAACTATGAACAAGGAATAAAGAAATGCCTAACCACCCAAATATCTTTATGGAGAAAGGCTGGTTAGGGGCAGAGTTTTAAGAGAAGATGGACAGTTGTGACAAGACCCTTAACACTTCTTGTTTCAGAAGTACTTGTGCTCTACCTCACCACCCTCTACACTTCATGACTTCTAAGGCATCCTCACAATAGTTTTGATACCTAATTTTACAAAACCAACCATCCCATTGTTCACCAAGAGTTGTGTTACTTCTACAAAACAGCTTCAAGGATGGAGAGATCTGCTACAGCTGTACTCTAGCGACTTAATCTTTTGCGTACTCAAACTACACATCACAGTACTGCTGAGGCTGTGAGAGACCTCTTGAGATCATCTAGTCCAAGCCCCTGCTTGAGGCAGGGTTACCAACAGCAGGTTTTCCAGGGCTTGTGTCCAGTAAGGTTGGGAGTATCTCAATACATGGAGACCACACAAACTATGCCAGCATTTGACCACTCTCACAGTAAAAAAAAGTGTTTTCTTGTGTTCAGATTGAATGTCNCTCTTTACATTGCCCATGCAAAGCATGGATGCTTTTTGTTCCAGAGAGGAAGGAATCGGCCCGTCTTTTTCTAGTGCACTCTACTGGAGTGGCCCTTTTCATGTCACATTTGTCTCTAACTGATCTTCGAACTATAAATAGTAATGTGTGTGCACGTTTCTGTATGTGTTGTACATCTGCACATAGATAAACAGTACACACAAAGTCTCTTCCAATTCTTTAGTTTCTGCTTGTTGTTCTGATCTGTTTGCCTGCTCACTCTGGTTTCGTGACTCATTCTGCAAGAATCTCACTTCACTTGGGGTGGCAGAAGAAAACTTCCCTGAAATAAATCAGTTGTATAAACTTCATTTTTAAAAGTGTCAGGTGCTCACTGCTGAAGACTATTGCCTCAACCAGCTGTTCATTGTAGTGGTTTTCTTCTTCATTAGCTTTTGTTCTCCTTCCCTTCTCAGAAACTATAACCAATATGCAGACCACAAGAACAAGCATGTGTTTTCAGGATAGTTAGCAACG
>VYZQ01029514.1:0-33732 GCA_013400655.1 Mystacornis crossleyi
TATTCTGTGATTCTGTGAACTGTAACTTATAACCTTGAGGTATTTACTTCTCTAATTGTATGCTTTTTTTAGATACTGTTTGGAAATTGTCACTTCTACCAGATCAGCTGCACAAGTCACTTTTAGCAGATCAGCTTTCAAAAATTAATTTATTTTTAAAATGATTTCTCTATTTACATCAGGCTAGGAGAGTATATCCTTTTCTTCCAGATACAAACCAAGAAAATTTGGCTTAAAAACTCAGCTGAACATAAGGATTATAATAACACTCTACAGTTATTTATCAAATGAACTCAGAAACACTGCAGAAATGTAGTTATCTCCTTGAAAGTTTTCATCACAAACACAAGACACTTGTGCTCCAGAAAGTGTCCTTCCTGTAAGTGCCAAGTAGAGTTGAATAGTTTTGGTTCACATAACCATCAAACAGTCTACACACACCGTTTAAGCCTTTCAGTTTTCTGAGAGAAAATTCTTCAGAATGTTCTTTACTAGAAACCACAATTTCAGAATTCTCCTTCACTCTACAACTTTTCAGTATGCACAGTAATGCACAATTTTCCTCCAAAGCTACAAGGGAGGACAGCCTGCTCTGCATTAACACTGGATTTTCTTTTGTCTATTTTGTTTACAAAAAGTTGCTTAAGTTTGGTTGGAATTTTGTTTGTTGTTTTTTTCTTTGTAGTACTGATGATATTTAATGTATGGCTAAGACAGTTAGGGGAGTTCTTTAATGTTCACCTACCTAAACACAGAAATCTGCAAAGTTCACAGCAATGCATTTGATTCAGAGGTGGGAAAGGAACAGTAATAACAGAAGAACATTCAGTTACCAGGGTTTTGCTTTTTTATTTTTATTACAGTCTGCAACGTATCAGAAAGATAAATTTTGATACACCCATAAAGTGTTTATTTTCAAAAGCCTTTAATGAATCATACATACTACTTAAAAGATGATGACCAACAGATGAACAACTGGGCTATTGGCAACCTACAGGGAAGTTTGTGTTGTCTGAAATGACATCAGCTACTGCTGTTGAAAGTGGGTACATTATCTGACATTTAATTATTACATATTCTGGTTACTCAAGAAGAATTTGGAGTAGTTCATCCTACTGTAACAACTTAAATGACAGATATGCTGAATCTAGTAAACATGCAGCCAGTTCTCAAACTTATCTTGATGGTAAATGTATGATTTTGCAAGGGAAACAGATAGGAATGAGACTTGACAAGGGAGGGGAAAAGAGATTAGCAGTCATCTCACCACCCCAGCCTTTTTGTATACTAAACTTCCTTGCAGTCTTTACAGAAACAGATGCAATACAAGCTATTCAGAAAGCTCTAGCAACGTTTCCAAAAACAGAACTATAGGAAGTTGAGTGCATCCTTAATCCTTACTGCTATCTCAAGTTTTATTATTATCTAAACCCAGAATTACTCAGATTTTTTTTTCATTAACTAGTTTCTGGATGATACTTATGACTTCCAGTGTAATCCAGTAAACGTATTTTTAGTGAGCTACCAAATAAAACTTTAGTTGGTGGTTACTGATGAAGAGTTAGTAAAGAGGATGAGAAAACAGGATGAGATCAGGGAAAGAGTTCATGAATTAAAAAAAGACAACTATGGGAAAATAACCCATTACAATGGAATATTATGTTTCCTTTGTGTAAAAGTCAATTCATTATTTTCATGCCAGTAAAATCCCATATAAAAATTATTAATACTTACATATGCAGACACTCTGAAGACTGTAGAAATAATATGTATTTCTTTCGTTCCAGGGTTCTTTTGAACACTGAAATACAGGGGTATAATACATACTTTATATATCTCATAAGTACTGATAATTAGAATCTTTAATTTATTAAATACATTTTAAACATATGCACTGTGTCATTGCTCAGATTTTATGGAGGCCAAATTTATAGTTACAATTCAACTTATGTCACATTGAACATGAAAAGCTATGTGGCCACTGTTAGATAACATGGTTACTACGACATTTTACTGCAAAATATTGAATATATCTGGTCATCCGACTTGGTTTCACTGTTCTCAGCTAAATCACAGCAATATTACCCAGACGTAGATGATTCCAAGTACAGAGTTTGTATTTTGGTAGATATGAAAAATTATGCAACTAAACATTTTGTAAAAATCTTTTCACATATTCTTTGAGAAAGAAACCTGCAAAGTGAAATGCATCTTAATACAGACTACAAGAAGTAGCAGCAGTACTGGTGAAGAAATACAGTCTTTAGTTCCTTTTTAATTAGTACATAATTACAGTTTAGGTTTATTTTTACTCCCTTAGAATTTTGTATATATAGTCAGCTATGCAACTTGGGATGGGACTAGTTCAGAGCTTTTATATTTCTAGACTGTTGTGAAGATTGCCATTTCTTCCATCACATTTACTAATAACACTGGGATATTATTGCAACCAACCCAGGCATCTCGACCTATTTAAAATATTTTAATATATCATTTTTCCTCAGGTCTGCTTTAAGTGATGCTTATATTTCTTCCGAAATTAGATCATGCGACTGCTATTCATTTATCTAATTTTGCAGATTCCCATTTACATTAACTTACTGTGGAACAGCTGAGGCTTAAACTTTCCATACTTACACGCTTCCAAGAAATGCATAGCTCAAAACCTGGTCACAAACAGGTTCCATTCCCAGGAAAGGTTCCAGTAAGTTACAAGAGGATGTGTGAAACACAGCCCAGCTGAACACCACACCAGCTCCAAGCTGTGAACACCACACCAGGTCCAGTTCCCTGCTACCAATGCTCTGGCAAAGCTTCTTTTTATAAGAATAAACGAACCCCAAGTCAACCAAGAGCACCTTTGTTGATTCAATCTCTCCAGCCAATAAAAGAGATTGACTCTCCAATTAACTGATTTCATCCACAGAGCTATGACACAATCATGTTTGAACCTATACTGTGAAGCTGATCTTCCCTGTGGTCAGTCAGGAATGAGGCTTTCTCAGAACTTTTTGATGCATCTGACATGTTGACATACTCAGCAGTGGATGAAGACAGCATTGCTGAAATTGGTACTGACCCCAGTTGTCTGCCTTCCCACCCCTCCAGAGATGATTGCCTTCCCAGCAGGACAGCTCAGCTACTCCATGACTCAGCTTCTGAACCACTGCAGTTTGCGGACCCGCACGTTAAGCCAAACTAACACAGATGTCACTTTATGCTGACACACCGGGCTGTAACTGCAGCAGTTCAGAAACTCTTCAAACGTCTCTGTGGAAAGAGTGACAGCTTTCAGAACAGGACACAGAGGATTAGTGGCATTATTGCCTTCTACCACATATCACCACCCCCAAAAGCAGTGGTTGTATTTAAGTTCCTCTGGCTTCAGATTCTTCTGTCTGAAAACTATGCTATCAATTTCTGGTTTCATAATTTTCATGTTATATATATATGTATATATATATCTAGGATTCCAGAGTGAGAGGTGACAAAGAGTAAGTCTTCCTATTTATTCCACGACCTTGAGAAATTTTCCCCTTGTGGTTAGCTTCCTGTAAGTAATTTTTCAGAATAAGTCTTTATTTCCAGTACTTTGGTTATTTTTTAAGGCAAAAAATTGTGTCTGTTGAAATCAGATGAGATTCTTCCTTTGCTGACTTGAAAGAAAACCAAGAGGCTGCCTTTGACAAGCTCGTTTGCTCTATTTCTTTTTCTCCTAAAAGGTTTTAGAAAAAACTATCTTTTCCTTTTGAAGAGGAGAGTATTTCCTTAAAAATAATGTTAATAATAGCCCCATGTTCTTTCAAATTGTTAACTTCTAAACTATTTATCGGATATGGGAGTTCACCATTTTAATGTACATCTATGCTCTTTTTATGAAGAGCAAATATCCTCATGGTCTCTATTCACTTTGGGCTTTATTTATATCCTAATCTCACTGGCAATATTTTATTAGGCTTTCCAAACAACAAAAGAACAACTTAATACTTTCACATACATTCACTCATTGTGGGGGAAAGGGCATGGAAATGGAGATGAAGAAAGGAGAAGAAAACAATGACTACAAGATGCTACAGCAGCTGTCACCATGGAGAGATACTGTCAGAAAAATCAGGGGTTAAGTACAGAGGAGAAGATTTATCAACAGAGATTCAAAGATTATATTTTAATGAATAAGTTTTTGTCATGTAAATATATTCTTTAAATCAAAATACTACAACAAGGGATTTGAAATTATTTAGGTTATACAGGATACAACACTAAACACTAGAATTGCGTGCGGATTCAACTGATCACAGACTAATTACCGATGGATTAGTAGCAGACTACAAGTTGTGCCTTAATTCATTAATAAGAATATATCACTCTTTTTGCAAAGAAAAAAATGTCTGCCATTTAGTAGTTGTATCTGGAAGTCCCTAGCTGTGCTTGTAAAATATCAAGAGCTGTTAATTTCGAAAAGATTATTGCATTCTTTCATAATAAGGCAATGTAAATAGAAATGCTGTAATAAAATGAAACCTCAAACCTTTAGACACTATTTTGAATGCTAGTGCCTTGGAATTAGAACTCAGGTATGGGCAGAAAAAATAGTTGTAATAAAGATAAGTAGGGAAAAGCTCATTAATAGGTCTGCTGCTCCCAGCAGTAAAGACACTTTTGTGGAATCTTATGCCAAGGCTCTTGCCTATAAGGAATACTGTAAAAGGAGTGAACAGTGGTAGTTTATACATCTGTAAGTTTATTGTTATTAGACTGGGTTCATCTGTGGCTGCTAATTTTTCAATGCACATCAGCCAGCAGCTAATAACTATTGTAGTATCCATTTGTGTTTTACCAAGCCTTCTGAACCTCAAACATAAAAATTAAACCTTAAGGACAGTACAATTTACAGAATTTTTAATACCATGAAAAGCTTTTAATATTGCTTTACAAGGAGCAGAAAGTATCCAATGCGACTGTAATCCAAGATGCAATGAAACCAGACAGAGCCTAGCAGCCTAAAAAAGAATTTAAACAACACTTGGTATTCAACAGGAATTTGAAGGCGAACTTTTTGGTAAACAGAATTTAAGAGATAACTACCAGCATTAGCAATTCTTTACTGAAAATAAGAAACTATAAGAAAGTAATTTTAATTGCTTTATTTTCTGGTGTAATTTGTGCAAGAATGAAGTAACACAGTGCATAGCATGGACCAGAAATTAGAAATTAAGTCAAGACTGTCATTAGTGTCCCTATTCAGAGCCTTTCACTGGCTTTTTCTCTCTTACGACAGTGGAAATAAAACAGACGCATCATTATGGATAAACTGGGAGCAGGGGGGAAGGAGACCAAGAAAAAGACAACCGTGATTGTGAAGAGGGAGGGAAGGTCTGAAATGTCAAGATCAAAAGCTTTTCTCATGGGACTGACAAAGAACTCAATACCAACGGAGCAAGATCAAAGATTTAGTTAAATGGTAAGTTTCGTTTTCAGCTGGTAATCAGTGCTAACACCAGTTCCTCTGGCAGAGAGAAACCAGCAGACATTTACAGGCACAGAAATGGAGAGACGCATGGTAGATAAATACTGAAGATTAGTGACATCACATGAACAGAGTAGATGTACTTCAAAACTTGGGAGGATAGGAAGCAATCTACCAACTGGCAAAAAAACCCCTCAAACAGCACAGGAATAGATCTGGAAATATTTTCTCCTAAATATTTTATAAAGGACAGGAGCAGCACACAAGAGGAAAATACAAAGGGCTAATAGGGAACAGGTTGAGGACACAGAAAAAGTAAACTTTGAAAGCAGGATGAAATTGAGGGAGGATCTTGGCAGAGACTTTTTTTTGTGTTAAGTAACAAGAACTATTTGACATCCTTATCAAATTTTACAGCATGAAAAGGAAAATAATGGAAAGAGGTTTAAGGAGGTAGGAAGGTAAAGAAAATGAGTGGCTTAGAACAGAACTTGAACATATTTAGGATAAAACAACTCAACAGCAAAATGGAGAAGTAAAGTGAAGGAACTGATTGGATTTGCACTTTGTCCTAGATTAATTCAACAACAAAAGAGCAGAAACAGCTGCAGTCAATGCAGAGTCACCTAAGGCCCAGGACTGAAGGAACAAGCAGCTTGATTCAAGTGCAGAGTGAACAATTTAAAAGAAAAGGGAGGGTAGAGTTAAACATTGATGGATCCTTTTATGTCAGATGCTGTATTTCTGAAGAACCCACTTGATTCTCATCTATGCATGAGATAAAAACCCCAAAACTAATCACATTAGCAAAAATTTTAGTAACATCTTTTACAATCTTTATATTCCCATTAGCTTATCTAAGAATGAGTCTGTATAACCAATAATTACATTCCATTTCCCACTAACCAGGACATAAGAAGTTCTGTCAGTCAGAGCTTTCAGCATATGGATATATCAAAGCAGGGTGAAAACTGTTTTCAGTCTGAATCTGAACCTCTGACCAATTACCTCTAATCTCAAAGGAAAAAAAATCCCTCACATAAAGTTCCAAACAATTCCATACACCAAACCTGCTAAAAAATGTGTGTTAGTTCACCGTGTCATGTTAACAGCAATATTCTATCACCCTTAGCTTTACACTGTGAGAAGTGTATTTGCAGAACTAGGAAGAAAATTCAACTGTATTAAAAAAAATCAGCATGGATAAAAAATATACAGAACTAAAATTTCCAATGAATTATTTCAATTTTAAATCCTAAATTAAAAGCAGTCTAATTGAAAATAGTCCATGATTATACAGCCAAGACTTAATTGTTGATATTTTATCAATGGCAGTGGGAACACAATCCGTTTCCAGTACCGTGTCATGTTTTCAGCAGAAAATTACAGAATACAGTATCTTTAAAATTGGAATGAATTACAAACCATCAATGTCAAAAATGTAATATAAAAAATGTTCTTATGTGGGACTGTTGCAATTAAAATTGCATATATTTTGCCACTGAACTGCTACCATTGTTCCACGGTATTTTGACAGCCGGACACAAATAAGCTTGCAGGTGGATTAAATACCAGCCCCATTTTTGAAGGAGTAATGCACAATAAATTTACACAAATCGACACAAATTATCTATGGACAGTACATGTACACAGCTGTATAAAAGAGAGTAACACTTACCTCACCAAGTCTTTATAAAAAGCTTTTGTAGCTTGTAAGTATGGGTCAACTGAATCTTCAAACTGGCAAAGAGTTCCTCCAATGCAAAAATGCTTAAAAAGACAGAACAGAAATTCCTCGCGATCCAGTTGAGTGAATAACTCATAATGGTCAGAATCCTCCAGAAGCAAGACCTTGTGGAACAAGATAAAAACAAGGAAGTCAGGTTGATAAAAATTTATTTATGATTCAGTTTGTAAATAATGCAGCTACTTTGCTGTATGCCACACAGAAATTATGTCCATATATTTTATATGGACAAGGGATGGAAATAAGTACATCTAAATCCTTCTTCCAGTGATGCAATTAGGTTAAAAAAATCTTACATATAATATAAAGCAGAATCACTGTCTGATTTGAGCCCAAAGGCGTGAAGGAATATATTTCAAGTCTTGTTATTTCACTGGTTAATTATCTGTCATGCTAATGAAACAATCAATCCGAAAATAATCTACCTATATTCGATATGTCAACTGCTGTTAATCAGTTTGGGAACTGTTTTTGGTAACATTTGCTTTTTCCCTTTTAAATTGACACAGTTATTTCACATTTGTAAAGGAATCCTGAGGATCTCCCTGAGGAGATAACTCAAACTCACATCATTCTTTATTGCAGACTCCAGCGAGCCCTAGTCTGTAGCCTCGATTAGCCAGACATGCATCCAGCTGCCTCCCTGCATCTCACCTGCCTTTTGCTGAGCTATTATGTGAACACAGAGGACTTGCTAGATTAGTGTCACATTGGTTCGTGTAAATGTGGACAGGAATTGTACCTCACAATGGCTATGAGACATTTGAGTCATGTCAGCCAAACTGCAGATGCCAGCCCAGGAAAACTGGTCAAAGTTAGACATGAGCCCACTGCTCTCTGGCCCTCCATATAACAAAACTACATAACCTGAGTAAAAAGGGGTCAGGACAACAACTGTTCCGGATGTTCACCTCATATGTATCCCAACTTCCTTGGCTGAAACAAGAAAAGACGTGGCAGGTAGGAAAGAAACATGGAGTCTTGAAGCCAAGGGCCAGCCTCTGACACCGGGAGACAGTTTGGTGCCCCCTACAGTTTTCTGTCCTAGAGCCTTGACTAATCACTTTGAAGTTTTGATGTCATTCCTGGGAGATTTTGACTCTTATTCTTTCTGCTGTCTTAGGTCTTATGAGTAGGAATCACCTTTGTTTCAAACCAATGTTAAATCCTCGACTTGCAAATGCTGACACACACATTATTTTCATGGGAAGGAAACTGGGAAGACACTGAAACCCCAATAATTTCTAATTTTAAATGTTGCCTCTAACCTTCCTACACACAATATATTTAATTTTCAGAAAACATTTCACATTTACCCACCTTATAAATAAATACATAGTATTTCAAACTGCTAGGCTACAAACTACATCTGAAATTCAAACATGAGCTTTAGTTCTCACCTTTTCCCAGAACTTTACAAGACAGACCAGTATTTCAGGCCACATCCTGTAACCAGTGTCACTGGTTCAAATACATTGCCTTCAAAGGATTTGCCAAGTGCAAATGAGTGCAACTCTATAATTATTTAGTACTTATGTTGATTATATATACAAGGAAGAGCAAAATCCAGTTCTCCCACACTATGCTTTGCTAATGCTACACAAACATAAGTTTAAAAAATTGTTTTAGCCTATGAAGTCAAAAGAAACACAGTAAAGACATACACTGATTAAGAGGGTGCCACTGTTAGAGATTCTTTTTCAGATAATCTGCTTTCTGACATCTCCACTAGTGTATAGCAAACAGTTTTACATTGTAGGCCAGTTCAGGAGTTGTATTTAGTCATTTTCCAGTGTTACACTGAAAAATAATTTCCTCTTTCATAGTTCCTCTTGCATTAGAGAAAATTTATTAAGATGGCTTTCTTTAAATGCCTTCACGTATGATACAATCACCACTCCTGTCCAGGAATGCTTCAGGATGTAACTATTGAATACATTCAATTTCATCAACTACCTGGAAGGCTGGGTGAACCTAGAGCTCCGAGTATCACAGCACCTTCTCTCTGGCACCCTTTGTCTCCCCCTCTAAGCAGATGAGCAGCTGCATTTCCCCACACACCCCCCAGCACTGAGTACTTGAGACACAGGTGGGTAGAAGGCGGCTTTACCTTTTTCTCCCATCTACAAATGAAAGAGGAAAACAAGTAATTGCTTTCACACATTCAGGCACTGCAGTGCCTCAGTTGTTTGTAAACTGTGGCTATTGATGCCTGTTTTTACCACTGTCAGGAAAAAAACAACCTAAAAAATGTGTCCTTATGGTACCTAATAGAGTAAGAAATATGATAATGAATTATTCATTATTATACTGACCTTCCTTAATTCATCAGAGATAAGAATATCTTCATAATACTCATCATAACATTTCACAATAGTTCCAGTTTCTCTAACAACTCCTTCAGAGTACAGCCGATCAAAAAGTGACATGGAAATCTGCGTACAGGGTACCACTGTAGCTTCAATTTTTGTCACTTTGGAACCTGGAATATATAGGAAGCTAGTTGCATGTTTCATATTCTTGAAAAAGCCACGGATCATGTATGTATGACTCAATCAGAGAGTCCCTCAAAAAACAAAACAAAACAAAACAAAGAAAGCTAAGAAAGAAACAAGTGTAAAGAAAACATTAAATTCATCTGAATACTACTTTCCATTAAGGCTCATGTGTCCGCTCCCCCTGTTGGTAAACACCATCAACCGAAACTAGGGATAGATGGAATACCGTGTGAACCCAGCATCACATCAGATCACACCCTTAGAAAATCATATTCCACAGCTTAAGCCTTGAAGCATCTAAGGACAGATGCCAAATTTGGCACGATGAAGTGCAGAAGTCAGCTGCTACCAGCACCCACAAACTAAAAACCAAAATGAACACAGCCTCGAAGAATTTTTGATTTGTTAAGTATTATACCTGAACTTTTAAAAAAGTTATTTTGTAGCCACTGTAAGCTTTATTAACCAGCTATTTCAGAAGATGAAAAAGGTACTGTCAGCACTTCTGTATGAATCTGGGCTGTTATCTCTGTAATCATAAGCACAGAATACATTTTTCAGTAATTTTTTCTCGCCTCTGCTTGCAAATCATTCAAGGCTCAATCCTGTTGCTCACAGACACCTAGTGCCATTTGAGATGCCCTACAGTGTTTTCCTTGATGAGGTATCAGTCCATACAGGCACGTATCTTCTCTGTATACAGTGTTACATCTACAAATCTGTATGCATGGTGTTGGATAACTTATGGCATCTCAAATAGCATTAGGCCCCATGTTTAAGAAGCTTTGGACTCAGCCCAGTTCTGTCTGCTCTCTGCAGTCCAAGCGTTCAACCCAAATGTTCGAACATGTTCTCCACCCATCTCCAGGTCTGCCTGAACATCCTGAACAAGTGAGCATTCAGCACAAGGGCAGTGTGTCTCAGCAGACAGAATATTCACAACATTCCAGCTGTCCATGAGTTTATTCTTATCTCTTCTCCTCTGTAGGTTCCCTTGATGGGAGACTGGCCAGCAACACCACAGTATCAAAAGGCTTTTTACCATACAATTAATGACAAAATTCAGAGCTGTCCTCACAAACAGACCTAAGGGATCACTAAGCATTACTGTTTAGGAAATGTCCAAATTTCCCTCTAGATGACAGTATTTCAGGAGCAGAAACATGCCGAAAAAGGATGCATGAACCATGATGCTTCCAAGAGCACCTACCATTTCACTCCAATCCTAAACTTTGTAAGCACAGCATAACCCAAATTTTCTCTTGCCCCGACACTTGCAGAAAGCCTTGGGATTTCTGCCATATACTATTACACAGAGACTATTTATTCATAGGTTAAGAAGGACTGGCATTTTAAATGCCATGGGTAAATGGTACCACCCAGCCAACCAATAGCAGGAAAAAAAAAAATAAAGAGAAGTTATAAGTTGATGGCTTAAAAATGTGCCTACTTAAGCTAAAATACTTATAGAAAATTTAAAAATTATTTCATTGGACCAATGTGCGGTAAAGAAAATCTGTTAAAGACAAAAGCACAGCACTTAACTGCTTGGCTTCTCGTCTACAGACAATGGTTATGAAAAAGGGTGCCTTTCATTGAAGAAAAAAGGTTTAGGACACAGAGTGACTATCAAAAAATAATCAGGTTATGTTACCAAAAACACAAGTCAGAGAAAATATGAATGACAGTCTTACAACTTATGAAAAAACACTAAACTGATTTATAATTATTTATTTATACTTCCTCCCACCCCCTCATTTCCAGCTTCCTCTAACTTCTAATTCTCCAGCTCTCTTTCACAGGGGTAGAATTTTTATTTTATAAGGGATTTAATAAGAGCCAAATCAGCCCTTATCACATAAATTATTTTAAAATTAACATTACAACCTGAGTTGACTAACAAACATCAGATGCTAAATGACTTGAGAAAAATGAAAAATCTTACATTTTCCCAGTTACTAAGCTAAAAGTATAGGAAATTGAGCTATTTATAGGCCTTAAATTATAAGGATTTTATTGGTGGGAGGGAAGGCGACACTTCTGCTCTGAAAAAAGGTTTTATGAAAACTTTATTCATGGAAAAAAAAAAATCTAGAGCTTTGTAATCTATTCAGTAGTTCAGAAAACCAAACTACACATGGGAAAGTTTAAATACCCCAGAAGCTCCTACTCTCTATTTGAGAGGTGAGATTTGAAATTCAGAATTTCCTGGACAAGAGTGACTGGTTTTAATAACACTATAAAAGTAAGCAGTAAAAGAGGAAGAAGAAATGCCTTGACAACTCTACAAGTGGAAAACAAAGAGCTGAGAAGTCCTGAAAACAGTTTAAACTTCTTTAACAGCCAACTCTGGAATATCTATAAAGTGCTGCCAGTATACTTTTAAATTAACACACTGCATATCTAGTGTGGGGCAAATAAACCCTGGATTAGATATATTTAGAATTCCTCCAAAATCTAAGAAAGTTTTTTATGTCAAAAAATATCTTGTAACTTACTATTTACAAAAGAATTTATATATAATGCTAGTTCAGTGCTCAGTATTAAAAAAATAGGATATTTCAAAAAGGTGCAGGTTGATGATTTATGGGTTCATATGACATCTAAAATTCTTTGCAAATTATAACCTAGAATAGTAGTTTAAAAATTGCTGATTTAAGATTACCTTCCAGATTTTAAAACTCTATTCTAAAGACAGAAATCATTGAAGCTTCAAGTATATATGGCAACTCAAGAATCTTTTTTTAAACAAATACTAATTTTTCATTTACACAAAAAGATGGTAACTTTACCCCTTTGAAGATAAACTTTCAAGTGTTAATTGAGCTTAAGCAGACACAGTCCTGCCTCCCTAAGACTGCTGACAGGTGCAAGGCCAGCAATGTGTCCAGGGAAAAATGACTATTTAGTTCTCACTACAGCTATTTAAAAAACATGATACTCAATACATAAATGGGTATGCATCAAATTTGTTCCTTCTGCTGCTTCTATTTTTGAAATATCAGAATAACAGACGAATAGGTGGCTTAAAGCATGTCAGAAATATCAGATACTCTGCCATGCAGCCAGGAGGGGAAAAATACCCCTACTACAACCGGCAAAAAAGTGTGGTGTGAGAATAGGTCATTAAGTATCCTTCTGATCAGATGTAGCAACTAGAGAACATCCTTGTGTATCATTTACCTAAAATGTTTTATTTCAAGTAATGTTGAAGCTGGAGTCCTTGAAACAATGTATTACTGTGGGATTCTACCAGGACAAAAAGCATAGTAAGTGAAAAGGTGAGAGGGGACCACAGTCTTAAAAAAGACAAAATGATTATGAAAACAAACACTACAGTAATGTTTTATTAATTTCCTTTATAATGCTGACACCTTTCTGTGGGTCCATAATTACTTTCTGCCCAAACTCATGGAGGGCAGGAGAAGGGAGGTTTCTATGGACCTATCTAAACCACACCTACATTATGCATTCAAATTATCTTCCCCACAAAAAACCCCAAAAGTACTAACCTTTTTGTTTGTAACAGAATAAATGCAGTATTTGAATCAACCTAGACTATGTAATTTTCTTCAGATTTTCTAAAAAGCAAAATAAGCACATGTCCAGTATTTTTCTAACAACAGGAATGTTGTTTTTACTCCACGGTGATAAGTAAAGGGTATATCTGGATTAGTCTATCTGCATGTCTGAAGAAGAAAATACTAGAAGATGATTTTTACCTCCTCCCACTCACAGCTAATTCTTACTATATTTTTAAAAAATGCACATGAAGACTAAGTATAGAAAAATGTGCCAACATTCCTCACCAAAAATAGGCAAAGAATGGGAAGATGAAATTTTAAGAGCAAACAGGGTATACCAGCTGTTCAGGATTTAGAAAGGGAACCCTTCCAGTCCTTGGGACAAAACGCTTCACTTCTGTGTGGAAGAAGATTGAGCAGAACCAAGAGTTAAGCTGGGTTACTTGGCAAGAGACCCTCTACTCTTAACACAAGGTATGTAACCTACTGACCTTCACTACAGGGACTGTCAAGTTGTAGACTAGACAGATAGCCCCCAAAAAATCCTGTCTAAAGCAAGAAAAGGTTTACTACTGGCTTAAAATACATCTATTTTCTTTCTGCTTGCCAGAGAAAGAGGTACCTGAAGGGGTACTTAAGATATTTTTTGCATCTTATACGTTTCAACTGTTTTAACAGTTGGGTGCAGTGTTTGGAAAATGGATTTTTGGTGACAAGAAAGTGGCAAAACCTAGTGTCATTGTATATAGTGGGAAAAACCTATGCCAATTCCTGAGAGCTGAAATGGAAAAGTTAGAAAATTCCCAATGGTCCATTAAATATTTACACACAGTAAAGTATTTGCAGACAAACCAAAAGAAATGAGGGCTTCCTTAAGATATTCCTATTACGGAAAATCACTTTGGTAATATCAGAGATCACATTATGCGCAAAATACCATTACATTATCACACGCAATTGCCATGAATTTTTGTGTGCCATTTACGTAATGAAAAATGCAATTTCAAAGTGGTGCCATAAATTTGCTGTTTGCTTTTGGCCTTCCCGCTTTAGTGTCTCCTCCGTGTCTCCAGATGCAATGGAGTGTGTTCAGAAGTTTCTGATACAGCAACAAAGTCGAAGTGACCCTCATGACATGGCTGCAACTGGAGCAACCTGTCACACGTGGCCCTTCGGTGCCTCCATCCCCACGGCTGTATGGACAGCAGATTTACACCAGCTCAGGTGTCCTCTACCCGTCCTCTGCTCCCTCAACTTTAATCTGTAACAGAGCAACCACCTCAGACCTGACCCAAGTCAGGTCGTTGCATCTATAGAAGAATGCCTTCTCCAAATATTATCTGAATAAGGTAGTACTGTAATTCCACAAATAACGCAGTTGTTTATGTCTGGATACATGATCAGGTCAACTGGATGCCACAAACCATTTATAAACAGCTTCAGGTGCTTAATTTATGAAACAATGCAGGGGTCAAGACAAAAAAAGGTATAAAAGGTGACAATTTAGAAGTAGGATCTCTTCCTACTACTTAGTAAAAGAAGTGATTCTTTAAGGTATTTCAACTAGCTGAAAATACACATGTACGAACTGTCATTATTAGAAAATGGCAAATTAGAGCAAAATAGTTAAAATACAGACTTTTTTATTTAAGATTAATTTATTCTAAATTTACCAAATGTAGTCCATTGTCCTGAAGCTGACAGCAACTTTAAACTGGAGTTCACACTTTGATCATTAAAAAATGCCTATAATATTCAAATAAGAGAATACAAGTTAACAGAATGAAACATAAAATCATCAATTATAATGCCTTGGATACTTTCAGTCCAAGTTATAAGGCTCCAATGAGTAAGCAGATTCTATATGATCTTTCAGTTTGTATACTAAATGTCACACCACCAAATCCATGGGTTTGTAACTCAGTGTAGCCAGAGTCTTTTATACATTAAAGACATCTTCAGGGGCATATTTCTATACTTAGTATTAAAGTTTTATAATAAATCAGTTTTAGTCCAAGAACACATAAAAATGTATGAAATTCATGGAGATACAGGAAACTGAGGAAGAGATGAAACAGTTCTATCTCTGCATACAATGTTGTTGAAGTTAAAAATGAAATGCTAAGTATGATTTTTAAATTTACACTTTTAAAATAAATTTGAAGCTTGGAGAAGTGGAGAGACACACAAAAATTATTAAACAGATACAGAGGAGATCCAGAAGTTATTGAAGGGATGGAGGATATATTCCACAGTAAGATCCAAAGAATTCAATCTTATTGATTTATCAATTAATAGAAGGAGACATGCATAGTAATGTTGATAGCTGGCAAGTTTACATGATAGATAAGCCAACTAAGAAAACCCACACTTATGCATATGCAGACAAGCAGAGTGAATAACCATTGAAGAAACGGCTAAGAAAGTGAAATAATGGCTCTTTCCATTTCTGCACCACTACACTTCTTTATCACCCCTCTGGGATACAGAGAGATCAGACATTAGATGTAATGGTCCTTTTTTCCCCAATTACTTCACAGCTATTCAGATTTCATAACTTCACAGTGATATCTTTACATTTTTAATTCAAAAGAGACAAGCACTGAGAAGGTGAATGGGTATCCTGTAAACTTCAATAATTTGAAATGCTTATCAGTGGAAGATAAAATATTGGTGCATTTCTGTGAGAATTTCTTTAAAATATAAAGAGACTGAATTCTTTATCCAGGATAACAATATAAACTAGACATACAAAAAAAAAATCAAAACAACACATGTAAAAATCACATTGTTTTTAAAACCACAGGTTTGGGGGTTTTTCTGTCTGCAGACAGATGAACAGATTTGACTTTGCAGACAACAGAAATGGAGGACACAAAATCAGCAAGAGATTTCAGTCTCAAAAAGCTAGGAGTTCAAAATTCTAGTAAAACAATGGTATCCAATAAATTTCAAAAGTTGTGTTTCCAGATATGTTGTGCACATGCACATCTAATTGCACTGTGAATTTACTGTGAGAAATTTACTGATAGCTGTGAGCGTGTACACTGTTTAAAGTCTCGCACTAGGTGACTTCCCAACATGAAATGCTGTGGCCAAGATCAGCATCCAGTTCAGACTTCCATTCTTGGGAATCCTGAAAGACTAAGTTGTTCCCTCTTAAAGCAGAGTAACATTAGTACAGACTAAAATATTTTTACTGGACAATACAGTTAACCCACAAAATCAGACTTGAGTCAGACCACACCTAAATCACCTCCTTTCAAGGAGACAGTGAGCAGGCCAATAGAATTCCGCACTGCTACATTGTTCGCTGTTATGCTGTTTTCCAGTAGCTGTAACTTCACGGAGAGGAGAAAAAAAGTCGACTTAAAATACAAAAGATTTAGAACTACCATAAGAAACTCATCCTTTTGATAGGGCTTAAACTCCTGGTCAAAACTGAATGCCTGTGCTGTGATCCTGCCTTGCATGGACCTGAAATGGAAAAATGAGATTAAATATTCTGAAGAGATACATAAAGCCCTATTCTGACCAACTATACTTCCCCCACACACTTTCTCAGTTAAAAGCGCCTCCAACCCTTCCCTGGAAGGCTCGAGATGCATTGGAGCCACGCTGCGAAGCTGAACTAGGTCTCGGCTCACTGTGGGAGGCGAGGACAGACGCCTCACACCTCAGAAGGCGCGGTTTGCGTGCCTCGAAAACATCAAGGAGGCTTCAAATTAAGGGGTTGGGGGAATAAACGAAGAAAAAAAAAGAAAAAGAAAGGAAAAAAAAAAATAAGAATGCGGCCCCGCCGCCACCGGAGCGGGAGTCCTGCGGGAGCGGCGACGACTCCAGCCCTCAGCACCGCCCGCCTGTTCCCCCGCCGCCCCTAGACAGAGGCATTCCGCAGCAGGCGTTCTCCCCCACCATTTGAGGAGTCGGTCCGCGATGTCCCTGTCCTGCAAGCAGGAGAAGGTTTTCTGAGGCAGGGCTCGGAACACGAAGCGCGGCGCGCCGTGCCCGCCCTCGGCAGACATCTTCCCGCGGCCCGGCGGTTGCCGTGGAGACGGCGCCGCTCCGGCGCGGAGCCCGGTCCGCTCACAAGCGTTCCGCCGCCCGTGAGGGCCGGCAGACACGGCTGCCCGCCTTTTGTTTGTTGTTTGCCTACAAAATCCCTTAATTCAACACCAGCCTTCTCCCTCCTCTCTTCTCATCCCGTCTGTGCGCCAGGAAAACTGAAGCTTGCCAAGGCAGAGCCTAGCCGGCCGAGGCAGGGGCTGCCATTGCTGCCTTTTGCCGAGGCCACCTCAGTGACCTAACACCGAAACTAACTAGGAAAAGGTCAAAGTTATGAATTATGAACCTCTAACGAGTCAGGGCTGCTTTTTGCTTTCCAGGATGAAGAGCCGTTTGGGAATAGCAAAGCCATGCTTTCAAACTCTTCCCAGTCGAAATTTAAGGAAAGACCATTGTTAGTTCAGGAAATTATTTCTTCAAGTCTAGTAAAGCAAGGCGCTCCTTGCAGAGGTTGGGGAATTTCCTGCTCTTTGCAGGGAAAGCAGTGATAATTTAAGGCTGCTGCACATCTCATGCAATATCCTTCACTAGCCCACCCCCTCCAAAGCCTCTGCTTGCTTAGCCACAAATTTCCAAAAATGTCATATTCCCATTAATCTACTGCTCAGGCTTAGCAGCATTCCCATTTCTGAGAAGTCTGGCAGTGGTTTTGTTGGTTTCTATTAAAAACAAACAAACAAACAAACAACAACAACAAAAAAAACCATTTAAAATTAAGCTGGTCCACATCTGATTTGATTAGAAAGCAGAAGAGGAAGGTCCGGGACACCGTAAGAGCAGGGAGCCAAGTCAAAACTCCCAGCACACATTGCCTGGTCTCATCGGCCTCTAAAAGGCTCCCAAAGATTTAACTTGTGAGACGTTCATCAAACAGGCTTGTACCAAAGGAATTCAGAATAAACTGATATCATAAGCCTGTTAAGAAGCCCTGTGTTAACATAGTTTCAGTAGAATTCATTGCTCACTACATACCCACTAAATTTTCTGACAGTGCAGTGGACTGCAGTTCAGCAGACCAGGTTGCTGTATAGCAGCTACATATGGGAGATTTAAGGAGCCATTCCCCTATATTTTATCTGTTCTGTTTTCTCCAAGCGTTTGCAACACACTTCCGTTTTTTCCCCCCAATAAATTTTGCTTACACCTAAACAATGATGGGAAATAAAGCTACAGTATTCTTTAAGATGTTTAAATGGTTAAAGGTGTTTTAGTGGTAGCCCAAGAGGAGATAAAGAAAAAGTGTGCCTTTCTTCTTTTTTTTTAAACACAATGTAAAGTGGTAGCACCTGATACAAATTATTATAACCTTCTTCTCAACAAGTCTCCACCTACTCCAACACTACCCCATTTGTTAAATTCCTCTTGCCACTAATATTACTACCAGCAATTAAATAGCCAAAGTGAAAGAACTGGTTTGGGCAGGGAGTGATGTGTAGCAACAACTACCAAACACATAAATTCTTAATTTCAAGTTGTGTGGACTCAAATGCAGGATTTAAAAAACAAACAAACAAAAGACAGAAACTTTAGTTCTTTAGGGAAAAAAAATCCTACTGACTTTAGTGAGGATTTTATCTGATTAAAGTGTTGAATCAACTAGTATATGCTCAAAAGCCCACTGAAATCTAGAGAGTTTAAACACTGATGAATCAGGAGTAAGGAAATGAGCAAGGACTTCAGGACTGGCCCAGAGGGATCAGGATGGGAAACTCTAAACTATGGAATTAATTTCCTTAATGTTGTGCCATTTACCTATCATAGCTTATGATTCAATAGTTCCAGTTTAAGCAGTACACAATAATAAAAGTTATATTGGGATTTTCAATTTAACCACTGACCTCAGTATCCTCTGATGTCATGAACAACAGTCTGAAGTAGAAAGTCAGGCACAGTACTCTTTTAAACACAGACATTGGACTTGGCTTTTTAAAATGCTGAGAATTTTATTGTCTCACAGAAGACATTTGGAGGGTGGAAAATGTTTTTTTTTTTTTGCTGTAAAATAAAGTCTGGTAAGTATATACTGTTAAGCAATAGTAGTCTCTCCCTTTTAAGCAGACAAATTTTCAGCATTGTTTGTTTTTCACGTATTTACTTAAGTGTGATTTTGAAGGGTTTTACAGTCCTGAATAAACTGTGGGCCGTAACTGCAAAGCAAACAAACCAGCCTTTCCATGGCAAACAAAAATCAAATTACAGAGGACCAGCCCTGTTGTACCTCTGTGAAGTGCATCAGTCTTTAAGGCAAAGGTCAGCTGGTGACAGAGGAGCAGCCTGTTCCAGTCGGGGTGGTAGTGAAGAACCTGAATGGCAGCTCCTCCCTCCCTCCTGCAGAAGTCTTCAGTATCGCTGAGGGATAGTTAAGCCATGTGAATTAGCCAAATGGAGGAGGAAAGGAGTAACTATTAGTGTATATATTCATCTGTGAAATAAATTAGTCTTTCCAGTGTTAAAACATTGTAGGATAAGTCTGACGGGGAGTAAATTAAAGTCCAGATCCTGCATCCAGTCTGTAATGAGGACTAGAACCACTCGACACAGAAGGCACTGTATATTACAGTGGAGTTCAGCTCCCACAAAAGATTTATGGGGTATCAATGTCCAGTTCTAGGCACTGATAAAAGCTTCCAGGTTCAAGTCTGTGAGAGAGAGAGGCCAATTAGAAGCCAAATAAAAATGTATCTAAATCAGTGAACAGAAAAGTCGGTGGTATATCTGAATTTCCCCCTTTCTCCACCACCACCCCAAGCGTTACTCTTCAGTAATTCAAGACTGCAAGTCAGGAGTCATTGTCTGCTCCAGAGTCAGACTCTGGATCCTCAGGTGAGGGTAGGCATTACACATCTGCTTGCAGAGAACTGTTTTCTTTTAAAAGACAACCAACTGGAGGCCTCACCCAGGAAGAGGAAGATCAGGATTTTACCATCTTTCAGCCTGAGGAAGTCCAAGCTCACAGCTTGTACATCTTAAGTGCCTCAGCTACTAGGGCTGTTGTCACATCCCGAGTTAACCTGCTGCTGTCCTAGCAAGTGTATTTCTGGATGAGTGTCAGGATCCTACAGAGACTGAGCAGCCACTTTTTCCTAGTGGTGGGGCTGCTGCATTCAAGGCTATCTCTACTGTGACCTTGGATCTAACAGCTGGGTGGGACAGAACTGTAAGGCACCTCAGTGGGACAGAAATCTTCTTGGACTGGGAGCTGCATTTCAGCCCCAGCTGTTGCCCCAGCTTCTTGTTGGAGCTGCATGGACAGCATGATTGTGCCTGGCCATAAACCCACCAGTCCTGGGCCTGATCTCAGATTCAACCTGTCTCATCCCTTTGGACCGGTCTGATTATCTGGACCCATGGTTGAACGTGGTCCTTGTCTCCAGACCTGCTTTGCTGGTTAGCGTGCTGTGGGATGGGGCTGTGTCAGGCTCTGTCACTGCCCTACCAACTTCACTGTCATCCTTGGCTGCCAGCTCAGCTGATTTTACAGAGCAAACCCTCTTGCAGCTGCCTGACACTCAGTGTGTGGTTAAAAGGTTGTTATGTTTATGGCAGATTTGTCCATATTGTCTGTCTTAAACAGCTTCATATATCTGAGTGACTGTGCCTTTAATAACCTCTGCTTCCAAGGGGTGTGTAGTACATTGCTTTATACATGCACTACAGCCTATTATGAGGCTTAATTCAAAAAGTAATATCTATATTTAAATATAGATAATTTAAAAATTGCATCTCAAAAAGTATTTAGAAATAAGTAATAAAGAAAAAATGTGAGGTTTAATACCTGTAGTAATATGGGTATAATAATAGGAGGTATAGGGATAATAATAGAATATAATAATGTGAGTTTAGGTATCAAAGCAACAAGCATTGCAATGTCTAGATTTTCTTTGGTCCTCCAGAAAGAGACATGAGATTCTGGAGATGCACAGTTTGAATTAGAGTGAGGCCCAGGAAACTCAACACAGTGTGTGTGAAACCATCCAGGCCTATTCCCCCCCACAAGAGGGAAAGGAAGAGGATACTTACACTCCTCTCTCAGTTACAATTTATATACTGCCCTGGAGATTCACTGCCTTCTTCAAAAGCTGGTGTCTAAACACACTTTCTCTAAATCAGATATGAGCTGCTTCTGCTTTTAAAATGAGCAGAGGGAAAAAAGGGTTTCTGTGCTGCTAATCCTCTTTTCAAGCAATACATGAGTTTATCATATACACAAACAGCAACTGAGATGCCCAGTTTCAAATTCACCTTATGCTTTGAGAGTTCAGCAGTATACCCCATTTCCTGTAGGGCCACAATCCGAACATATACTTGAATATATAGTTTTCTTACACAGTTTACATACAAAAGCTTACAAGGTATCTGGGTAGTTCTGTCTCAGAAACCATTTCCCTGTGAAGAAAATCATATTTTACAGTAGTAGTTGGAGAACATAAACATGAATTTGTATCTATAACTCCTTGGTTAGGGACTTTATGAAGGAAGGGACAACTCTGGCACTGGTTTGAGTTCCAAATGACTGTTTATTACTTTTATCCAGTGACTACCTGCCTAATATGAGATACTGAAGTAATCTTGGATTTAGGCCTGCAAATTCTTCAGAAATCCTATTTTTAAATGTTTTTTACTTATTCTGGCTCGGTTTTTAACTTATTATTTGTGTAGCCATGCTTCAAGATGTTCTGTTACAAATTCCTTTAAAGTGTAACAGTTTATCTCCCTGTATATGCCTAATCACAGCAGTACCAGGCTGTTTTTCCTCTGGACAGCGATCTGTGTGTTTGTAGGAGAGACTGAAGGTGTGGGTTCTGGAAGCTTGATTCAGTTGCTTGAACTTTGTGTCTGCTACTATTTAAGACCCCTCAAGGAAGCTGTAACATCTTCATGGGGCTGTCAGGTATGACACAACACCTAGAGGAGACCTGTGCTTCTCCAGACTGGTGGCTGGAGGCCAGGTAGGAATTCCAAATGGCACTAGACTTAGAGGTGAGAGCTGAGACCTGAGGGTATGTTTCAGGTTCAGAGACATAATTTTAGGTGTCTACTTGTAGGTGTTTTTAGGTCAGATAAGCTTCCATTATCATCAAGGGAGATCAAGATCTCAGTTTAATTGCAGAGAGAGGCATTTCATATGCCCAAGGTAGCTTTCAGATTGCCCCAGATACCTCTTTTCTGGTTTTCTGGAATGACAGCTAGAGGCTGAGTCTACTCTTAAGTAGTGGTGTATCTGCCAGCTCCAGAAAGGCCATACCCTCTTTGTCTCAGATGGAACTAGGTGGCCATGTGGAGGCACCTGAACTGCGCCTCAAGTCAGTACTGTCCTTTGAGTGCACAGATTTATTCAGTTGATGAGATAACTGAATCTCCATAAGGTGAGCTCAAAACATCCTAAGCTCCCTAACCGAACAACAAAATTGAAAGCACAACTCTGTCTTCTATTGAAAAATTATTTGCTACCCCTCTTAGCTCTGTGCACCTGATTCTCCACCTATACTCTCAATAAAGCCTCTAAAACTATTACCTTCCCACCAGTATTTTGTACATTCCAGTTTAGCCCTTCTCCCCCATGAGCAAACCACAGCTATCCACAGGATCCCATCTTTCTCCTTCCCTCCCTTGCCCCCAGGTCTGGCACAATTTACCCAGCCTGGAGTTACTTTGTCCCTTTTGCCTGCACTGACCCTCAGGGTTGTTTGCATCCTCTGCGGCTCTCTGTGCCGTGGCGTTCATGCCTCACACACCAGCCCTTCACTTTACGTAACAAAGCCAGACAGTTGCTGACTTTCATTATGAAGAGAAGGCAGAAATATCACCACTATCTTTTCACCACTTTTTCTTCTCTGAAAAGGAGACAAAATACTAGTCCTATATTTAAATGTCTTCCTTTTGCATATTTTATATCAGACTGCTGAAGTACAGATGGGTTCTAGGCAGTTCATTAATTAACACCTTGAATGCTTATTCTGTTAATTATTCACCTTGATATTTCTTGGCTCTTCTTACTGAATGGGATTTTACAGGGTTTCCATTTTTGGGGTATCAAATACAAAATTCAGTCAGCACTGAGGGTTTTACACGGTGTAATACTGCATTTGAGGAGTTTATTAAAGGTTTCAGGGAGGGAAAAGGAAAGCTTCATTTCAGAAGGAAACTGTGTGTGGCTATCCAGAAGGGTATATTTACCAGTAATATTGTTAAGGTGATTTTGGAGGTGCATGTGTTGAAATCAGCAATGAACAAGCAAAGGTTTGCCTGCAGTATTGATTTTACATTGAGAGGGATGCATCATGACAAACCTAAATGTAGCTTGACATGAATAGTTTGAAGTTAGGATATTTAGGACCCACAGAGACCTTGATTTCCCTCCTACATGTTTATGAACATGTGCCATGTTTGTGAGCTACCCATCAATACACTTCGCTTTGAAAAATTTGCCTAGTGAAAAATCAAGGTGTCCACTGCTCTAAAAGTCAGGAGCTATGAAGGGTTAAGCCTTACCATGTGGGTTTTTTTCTCATCCAGAGAATGAGGTTAAGGCAAGGAGGGAAACTGTTAATATGTAAGATTTAGAATTTAGCACAGTTGCCTATCAAGATCTCTGTCTTTGACATTAAATTCAGTCATTTTTCAGGGCTGGCAGGCAAAGCAAGTTCTGTTGCTCTCTTAAAAACTGGGTAAGAGGTCATGTGACTTTTGCTTTCGTAAAAATAGCTTTTATTGCAAAATCAAATTTTCCTTTGTCTGCTGATTATACTGTTTAAACAAAGCTTACGAAGCATTATAAAATAAGGTACTCAAATGTGATCTTCCATTCAGTCTGACAAGCATCCTTAATTGCATAATCATGAATCTTAACCTAGGCCATCTGAGAGACTGGCAATCTAAACCCTGATCCAGTCTGGAAGAATGGAGAAACTGCTCTGGTTTTGGATTTGTTTACTGAATTTATGAGGTTTTTGCTGAACTGCAGTATTTGTTCTTTGACCTTTATAAAATGCCTTATTTGTTTGTGAGCTTATTTCAAGCCATTAAACCGGTCTAAATTACTATACAGATTTTTTCTGGCTATTGTTTTCAATCGTTTAGGGAAATCTACTCTATCCTATTCTTCCTAGAAAGGGGAGGAAAAGATGTGCTCCACTGTGAATTTGCTTCTTTCAGGCTTTGCAGAACTGAAATCGGTTCCCAATGCGACCACAAGCTTCTACTGCAATGTAGGTTCTTGTTATTCTGCTTAACCTAAGAGACAGGCTGTAGCAATTAGGCCTAATTGAAGAGTGAGGGTAGCCTCTCAAGGATATCTGTTTTGAGAGTACTAAGGCAGCACAGCCTGAAGTCAAACATAGGGTCAATTTAGGAAAACTGGTGTTGTCAAAACAAAAACGTCACTTAGTTTGAACAAAAACTTGACATTTCTAAATTTTCTACAGAAGAAACAAGAAAGAGGTAAACTTTTGGGTTAAGTTCCAGGGATTCTGTGGTTAATTCAAATCTTTTGGTGACTCTGGGGCTTTTCTTCAGTGTTGCAAAAGACTACAGGCTTTCCAGGAGACAGGAAAACCCAAGGTAGTGTCCCAGGGCAGAGCTGAAAATCTAAAACTTGGGTTCCACAGCTTATGATGGAAGCCACCAAGTGTCCAGGCTTCTCCCTCAGTGCCGGGGTCAAGTTCTCATTAGAGTGAGAAATTTTAGGCTCTGAAAACAACAATATGGAGTTTAGGAATCCAGCTCTACCTGCACAATAGATCTACCTTGAATTCACAGAACGGGGAAGACCAAGGTCCTTATTATTTACCAAGCAGAGTTTTTTTGGTGACAGGAAACTAGGAGGGTTTTTATTCAGAATTCAGAGTTTGAGGTTTGATTCATATAAATTGAGATTATCTAGCCTGCTTCTCCAAAGCTTCCAGTTACACAGCAGAGTAAAATAACATATTAGTGAATGTGATTGCTACATTATCTTCGCAAATTCCTCTTCCTGGATCAGCTGGTGTTTTTCTTCCCTACTTTCTATTCTAGGCTTCTGTGTGGTTTGCTTTATAGTGCTAAATAGTAATCTTCTGACAGCATTATGCTTCAGAATCCATTTTGAAGGAAGCAATTCCTCTCCCCAGACGCAGGTTCAAGACTGAAAGGAGAGGTGGATCTCTTGTTTATGGGCATGAAGTGTGTGGCCTAAATCTTGTGCATGTCCTCCAGCAGGAAATCAAATCAGAGAGCTCATCACTTTGTCTGCAGATGCCAAACCAGAAGAGGATATATGTACTAGTTTGCTTCTGTAATTTAGCTGGTGAGAATAAATTTGCACCTGCAAATTAAACAAAAAGACTGCCACCAATCCACAGCAACTAGAGCAGGATAGTATTCTTGCAAGCTCAAAAAATTCTTCTAGAATCTGTCCTTATATTGTCTTCCCCACAAGGTGTTTGCATCTCCTTTCACTCCTTGGGTCTTACAAATCATGCTGTGGAGTCAGGACATCAGCATCAATCCCGGCTTCCCTTTGACTCCATTCTGAAAGGATCAGTATGAACAAGAGCGTCCTCTTAGCTCTCCGTATGAGTGTGTACGTCTCAGTTACTAAAGCAATACTGTCCTAATGAGGAAATGACAAACTCTAAGATATGAGCCAGTTAAGAGTCTCACCAGTGTTTTATTCTGCACTGTTTCATTTGAATAAAATAATATGTAAATGCTTTCTTAAAATGTTTCAAAGAATATATACCTTTTACTTGAAACAGCAAGAAGCCAAGCTGAGCCACAAACTATGAAACTGATGGAAACCAATCCATTCCATCCCCTGCAAAAGAGACTGAATTGTCCTTTCTGTTCAACTGACACGATGAAGAATGAATAATCTGCTTTTATTTCTTAGACATGAGTTTGAAAGAGAAATGGCAATATTTTGCTTTTGATTTTAATACTTGCTGTATTTCAATGTCTAAATTAAAACTTCCCCTTGCTAGAGCTCAAGCTAAGAAGCGATTTGCTAAAGTTTTCAACTTACAAACTTTATAACCAGAAGTCCTGGCAGAAGGATGTGAGGTTTTTCTTCTGAAGGATGCATGATTTACAGTGAACAGTCTGGCTCACAGAGGGAACAATGGGATCATTGCCATTTTCTCTAAAGCTGCAATTCTTTTCCTATTCATGCTGTAGTTCAGCTGAGGAATATTTAGACTAGAGTGGTAAATGTTTGGGTATTAAGACCCTCCTAGGAAAAAAAATGGATAAGGGACATTTAGAGAACATTTAGAGAACTAACATTTAGAGAAATTATTTATATAACAACAGACCAAGAGATCCATGCCAAAATATAGACTAATTGTGCCAGACGAGCATACAATAGAAGAGTTTGTAATCTGGAGGAGAGGTGTAAAGGGTTTTCAAGCTGTATCCGAGACACAACAAGTAGGGAAAGGTTAACATGCTCTTAATAAACCCATAACTTCCTTCAGAGCTTACCAAGTCATCTATTAAATGCTCTCAGAATGGTACACAATCTGACACTTTACAGTTCTATCTAGAGATCTCCATACATTTCAGAAAGCACTATTTAATTTTCTAGAGAGCTTGTAAGCATTTCTTTATTTCATAAGTACAAAGAGATACAAAGATTTTTCCAAAAGACTTTTAGGAGAACTTCATACATGAATATTTTGAAATGTGAAATTATCACTTTTTGTGAATAAGTAGGTTTACAATCTTAATATAAAATTTTACAGAACATACTTTTAAAATTTAGATTAGAATGCACTTAGAGTTATTAAGGGAACAGCAGAGTGTTCAAGGAATAAACAAGGGATCTCAGCAAGCAATTTTTCATACTGATATACTTAAATGTTTTTATTTGTCATCAGACAATTAGATCTATTATGTCAAATATCCTGAGAACTGTAATTCTAGCAAATCATCTGGCTGTAAGGTGCTGTTACTGTTGCCATTACTGAAACCTGGTGGGTCAAATCCTATGACTGGAGTGTGGCTGTTGATGGCTGCAGGCTGCCTAGGACAGTCAGGCAAGGCAGGAGGATCAAAGAGGTTGCCCTCTACACCAAGGGGTGTGTATGTGATAGAGTGTGAGGAGATCTCTTGGAAGAATAGCTGTGAACAGATTGAAAGCTTATGGGTAAGAATCAAGAAGCTGAGACAACACAGGGAACCTCATGCTTGGTTTCCCCCACAGCCTGCCTGACCTTCACCCACTGATGAAGCCTTCTTGCTTCAGCCACAGGAGGCATCACTCTCACAGGCTCTTGTCCTGCTGGGGACAGTAGCATACACAGTGGGAATAAGTACACCCCCAGCAAGTTTGCAGATGATACCAAGCTGAGTGGCATTGCTGGCATGCCTGAGGGACGGGACTTTGTCCAGAGGGACTCTAACAAGCTCAAGAAGTGGGCCCACATGAACCTCATGAAGATCAACGAGGCCAAGTGCAATGACCCAGCAATGTGTGTTTGCAACCAAAAAAGCCAATCATATCCTGGTCCGCATCCAAAGCAGTGTGGCCAGCAGGGTGAGGGAGGTGATTCCACCTCTTTACTCAGCTCATGTGAGACCCCACCTGGAGTGCTGCACCCAGCTCAGCAGTCTTCAGCACAGGAAAGGCATGGACCTGTTTGAGCAGGTACAGAAAATGGTCACAGAAATGATCAGAGAACCATACAGCTACTCACTCATTCCATCCTAGTGTGATGGGGGGAGAATCAGAAGAATGCAAATGAGAAAACTCACTGGTTGAGATAAAGGCAGTTTAATTATGTAAAGCAAAAGCCCCACATATAAGCAAAGCAAAACAAGGAATTAATTCACCATTTCACATGGACAGGCAGGTGTTCAGTCATCTCCAGAAAAGCAGTACCCCGTTGTGCGTAACAGTTACTGCAGAAGACAAACAACATCACTCTGAACAATCCTCCCCTTCCTTCTTCTTCCCACACTTTTACATACTGAGCATGATGCCATTTGGTCTGGAATATCCCTCAAGTCAGTTGGAGTCAGCTGTTCTGACAGTGTCCCCTTCCAACTTCTTGTGTACCCCAAGTATCCTCATTGATGGAGTGGGGTGAGGAGCAGAAAAGGCCTTGACTCTGAAAGTCCTTCTCAGCTATGATGAAAACATCTCTATATTATCAACAGACTTTTCAGCAAATACAAAACACAGCCCCATAAAAGCCACTATGAAGAAAACGCTATCTCAGCCAAAACCAGCACAATGACCTTTGAAGGTCATTTGCAACCCAAACTATTCTATGATTCTCTAAAAGAAATTTGATGACATTGGAAGCACTGAAGGGCATGTTATATATGTAAGGTGGCCTCTGCGTAGGAGTAGTCAGATGTTAACAGAAAAACTTCAAACTCATGGGCGTCAAGTTCCCGAAGGTAATTGAAAATATAATCAGAATTATCTTATTCCCGTTCATTATTTGATTAGCAACCAACTTAAAAGGCTGGCAAGCTATACCTCTTCCACTCTGGGGAAAAATAAAGTGAATGGCCTTCCTAGGATCATGTTTATTTTTAGTGTCTTCCTTTATTCCAGACATTTATTTTAGCAAAATCAACATGTTGACTATGTCTGAGTGAAGCCTTGATAGTAAATGTGAACACTCTCTGCAACATTATCAGAACAGACAGATTTCTCAGACACTCATCCTGTCATTGGACAAAAGCCCTCAGCTAGACAATACAACTGGTTTATTTGTGGGAAAGGCAACGCTAAGAGCCGTAAATTGGCATTAAATGGAATCAGAATTGTTTGCTCCTTTTCATCTCATTGAACATACAGACTGTTTGGCTGTGTTTATACTGCAGAGTTGATTCAAGCCTTGAAGCTGAATAGCACTGACTGGCTTGTGTCCACACTCCACAGGGCCAACTCCCTCTAAACTGGCTTCTCTCAGTGACAGCTGAAGTGCTCCAAAACAGAGTCAAGGAGAGCAGTAAGAATTAAGCAGTGTGACAGTAAGTGTGAATGCCTGAGCTCATTACCTGGTCCCCTCTGGTTTGGCAGTATAGATATTCCCTAAAGAAAAAAATATCCAGTTGCTGTGAAAACTTACAGACAAGTGACTGGAGCACCAGCAACAATGCATCCATCCAGCCACCTCCTTGCCTCACACAGGACCATTCCCAAGAATCACACCATGTGCCTGAGAGCATTGTCCAAATGCTTCTTGAACTCTGTCAGGCTGGTGCTGTAACCACTTCCCTGGGGAGCCTGTCCCAGTGAGTCTATAGGGGTACATGTCACAGCCTAGAAAGAAGGCTCCTCCTGAAGACTCTCAGGGATATTCGTGTCTGGAGAAGCAAAGCAGAGACCTGCTTCTCAAGATCATGATCACAGCAATCAGGAATCACAAAGAATTCCACTGAAGTCTGAGCTTACAAGGATCACATGTACCTTGCTATAGCCTAGGCAGCTGTGCCTGCCTGCACCCAAGGGTTGGTTACCGCTCCTGCATGTCTGTACACACACGCATACACATGGGAGACAAAATTCATATGCATATACATGGACATAGAGATAGATCTATGAAATAAAACTAGCACTGCTCGTGTTTGTATAAAACCAGATCGTGCTATGGCACTCAGTGTAATATTAAAGTGCTGCTAAGAAATCTTCCCAACAATGGAGACATTGATTTGACTGTGGTCCTTTTAAGACGTTGCCCTGGGCTGCTGTTGGGAAGCTGCTTTGCAGGCTGCCAGATATGTCTTTTTGTTGTGTAACACCAAGGGTGGCTTAGGACGTGAGGCCATCTGAAATACTGGTTAGTCTGGGAGAAGCCAAACCCGACATGAGTCACACTCACACTGTATCTTCGTGCAGTGTGGGGGTGGGACACTGGCACACACTATCTCCTACTCTCTGCCTAGTTCTTCCCAGCCCATAAACAACTAACCTAGCTCCAGAATTAAACTTGAGGGTGAACTAACACTTAAGCAGAGACAATCAGGAGATAACACTTAGGCACAGGAATCCAGCAGAGACCTACAAGACAGCATAGACATACTTTGTGTTTACTAAATTTAAAGCATCATTTTTCCTTTGTGTTAAATCTTCCATCCAGAGTAACTCAAACCTTTGTAGTGGAGTTGGTTAAGTTGGATTGGGAAAATTATTTAGGTAACATTGAAAACTCTGCCTTGGAGGGCTGAGTCTAGAGAGCAGGAAGGTGTAATATCAAAATTCCACTAACAGTAAATATTGAACATGCTACTGCAATATACTGATTTGCCTTGATATGCTCACAGAATGATATGATACTGAAAATACAGCCAATTGTCCCATACTGATGGCCAGATAATCTTCGTGGAAGTTAAACCATGTCCTAGGCACACAGACGTATGATCTGGCTGAGTGATGGGAACCATAATCCACATTCACAGGGCAGAATGTCTGAGCCTATGTATTTTATTAGACTCTTAAGCTGCCTCTATAACTACACTGGAAACATGAGAGATTAGAGGGAATCTGTTTAGGCACTGACCCACTGATGGTCTGTACACTTTAACTGGTGGTGCAGCCCTGGGGCTCTTCCCCAGTGCAACAACAAAAAAGCCACCTGCTCTAGGTGAAAGGAGAGTTTAGCTGAGTGGTTGCAAGCTGTAGTGTGCCACTTGCTTTTGGGGCCAGAGAATTGGCTCTGATCCATTTTATTTACTGACAAATGCAGCCAAACTGATTCATGCAGAGCCAGCTTAGCTTCTGAACACCCAGTGTGCCAGTTGCACTGGACACATCAGGAATTAGGATGCAGATATCTCAAATTTTCTCATTTTAGGTTTGGCAGCACAATTTTTCATTTACTTTTGGAATTCCAACACTTAAGTTACTTGGATGAAGGAGAACTGGCTGCAAGTGAACAACGTTTTGTCTACAGGAAGATGACCAGTTTGGCCCAAGATATGCCACAGGTGCATATGCATTGGTGATCATCATGTTTGCATGTTATATGTCCTTCTATAGCCAACTTTGGTCAGCTCAGCTTGAGATCTAGTTTTTTCAGAAAACAGCAGAATATGCCGAGAGAACAAGTGAAGGGAAGAAGTCAGTACACCTCTTCCAAGTCTGCCTCCAATGGCATGTGTGTCACCTAACTTCCACACAGTGCTTATGGCTGAGCTCATCTGAAAGCTCTCTTTCAAGTCATTAGAAACAAATAAATATTTTTAGGGACTGATTCATCTGACTTATTTTAGATACACAGGAACAGGTGAATCATACCTTAAAATTGTCTGTTTCTCTCCAGTTGTTATAAAGGAAGCACTTGGCAATATTCTAATACATAATTCCTACACATTTACAGGAGATATACATAGATTCTAATTCTTTGGTCTGCAGTGGTGCCATACAATTATTTTTTACATTTTCTTCACCCTTTCTGAATAAATCCATACACAGCAGAAGTAGTCTATCAAGGCATGGCTTTTGCTTACGTGCAGTCCCCCGATGGTGGCCAGGCAGTGAAGGGTAGGAGCGCAGACCTCAGTGGGGTGTAGGTGACACGTGGTGGCCCGGGGAAGGGGGGCAGCTTGGGGGCCCTCCTGAGCACAGAGCAAACACAGTGGCCATGGACCTGGTGGGACCCGGGCTCTGCTACAGCTGCAGGTTTACAGCATGGTAAATCTCTGGGGTCTCAGCTGCCAAAGGAAACACGAGCGGCCACAGGAGTCGTGTTCTTTATAGGAAATGAATAAGCACAAAAAGGCCATCTGATACCCCACAGGCTAATGTGTGAGTACTGTCTTATTAAGGACAAAAGAGATCTGAGGAACTGGCACAGATGTCAACTTTAGTGTCTGGCTTTAAAAAATATATTAATAACTCCATCTTCCCTAACCCTTCAGGTTTTTCTTCTTCAGAAGAAACAAAAAAACTCCCAGTAACTTTTAGATTCATTTGGTTTAATATATTTTGCATTTTATAGTACCAGAAGGATTTTAAAATTCTGTATTAATTATGGGCCAGATGTTGTATGCAGGGCCAAGCTAAATTGATGGGACTGTTCAGGGTGGTCACAAAGCTGTGTGTTTGCTGTCAGCTCTCAGGAGAAGGGTAACATGGCTGACAGCTACGTATTACTGAACAAGGATTTTGACTGAGAAAATCTGTATGATTTTAAGAGTCATATTGTCTTTTAAAGTGTTTTCTGCAAAATTTCTAGAAAGGATTTACACTTTAGTATTCAGGAACTGAACTAAGCATTGCCATTGGATTCATCTCAGTTTGCTGCAATGTGCTCTGTGCATTTATTGCTCTTTTTGGGTGCTGTTCAAATGCTTTTGTGCTTGGTTTATAAATCATACCTGAGATTTCAAAATCTTTCCAAAAATGTGGACACATAATTTCCATTAAAATGAGTGGGAACTTTGAACCCTTTCCCTAACTTGCATATTATAATGTTGTACAAATAATTATTCACCACAGTATACTGAATACTTTATTTTACCTTCTCTCCTTTCAAAATTAAGAAAAAGTAGAATAAAATTAGCACTTCTGATAAAGATTTCATTGCAATATATTTGTTTTGAATTTGGATTTTTATCAATAGCACAAAATCCAAATTAAAGTATTTTGCAGAGAATAGTGCCACTTTTCAGAATCATCTTGCTTTTACATTCAAAAGACAAGTAATCTCCTCCTATGTTTTCTATATTCCTAGCTCCATGCAGCAAGCCACAAAACTCTAGCTTTTTCTTGGCTTCCCATTTTGCAGAAGACCCCGTGTAAGTGTGCAATCATATTTTTAGCAAGATATAATAATAGATATATGCAATTTAGTATATATACACTATAATACTTATTACATACTTTGATACAATAATATATGAATATTGAAAAATAGCTTTTATAATGCTCCCTTCCATGTGGTACACACCCCCAACATTTAAAAAAACCATGAGTAACAGATTCTGAGCTATCAGCATGCTGAATTAGTAGGGACATCTGACTCCTCAACTGGCATCTCATCTATTTTATCTGTTTTAGAATACAATTGTACTTACATAAATTTATATAGTGTCTCATAATAATCTTCTTCATCTGAACTTCAAATAAAGAGATTTTGTCCTGCATGTAGTTTCGTTTAAAAATCTTTGGTATGACCAATAGGAAACTTGAAATATGTTTTGCTGGAGCTGCCTGTTTATGTAATCCTACTAGCCATAAGAGGCCACTTGCAAAGATAGATGAAAGAATATTAGTATTTACTTCTCTTGGAATAACTGAGCCCAGATGACAGGACCTTGGGAGATAGAGTCATTAGGTGTTCTGCAGAAAGATGGTACTGACTTTCTTTGTGGAGGTTGCCCCCTGGGGAGATGACTTGGGAGTGGGTGCATGGGTCAGGTTACACGGGGCTGCCAGGCTCCCTGATGCTATTGTGCCTAAACCTGTTTCTCATTGGTCATTTCAAATGTAACCCC
>VYZQ01029517.1:7439-34767 GCA_013400655.1 Mystacornis crossleyi
CCAGAGCCCTCAGGCTACAACGAATTCAGGGATCCCTATATTTCAGATCCACTTTGTTACTTCTGGGTTCCAGGAAGGGATATGCATGTTTCTTATCAACTAAAACACACATAGATGATTTTCAAGCACCAAAAGCCCACAAAAACCACTTTTCTTCTTTTCACAGAAATCACTTTTCATCCAAGTTTTCATGCAATATAAATGCATTCCATGCTAATGCTTTATTTATTTACCATTTCTCACTCTCTAGTGAGAAAATAATTATAATAATAGTAATAATAACAATGCAATGAGAGACAAGAATCACTATCATATGGTTCTACATTCTATTAAAGTATACTTTTCCTACTCATATAATAGAAGTGATGATTTTTTAAACAGAACATAGAAAAGTGTGCCCCAGCTAACTTACAAGATAAAAAATAAAAAAATATTTTATAGATAAGGAGTAGTTCATTCAGATCTGAATACATAATGAAGACCAAACATTATTTCGTTGTCTAAATTATAGATGACCTGATATGTGACCTCACAGGTGCTTGGATTTCCACAAAGTCTGATGTCCTCACTGCCCAAATGTCTCATTTTGAACATGATGCTTTCCCTTACCTAACTAATTAACTGTAGGAATATGTTTGGCATATTTCCTAAAACCATATCTACAAAACAAGACGTCTTGTAAAACTCTTCCAAAAAGAGAACAGAAGGTGCAAGAGGGAAATGTGGTGCCATTTCAGTCAGCTGGTAACTAGGAAATTTCCCCAGAACTGAAGAAGTGAGCTCCAACTACTTTCTTAATAAAGCATCTACTTCATGAGGACATGGCGAATTTCTTTCCTTTCTGCCCATTCCATCTGTGTTGGTATTAAAAATGCGTTCAAATCTCCTCACACAGAGAACAATCTCTTTCTTTCACCTCAGAAAAGATCTCTAGCAGTAATCTTCCAGAGAAAAGGCAATCTTCCAGGTTCAGTAGAATTTTGTGAGAAAGGGATGAGTGATAACTAACTCCAAGATAATTTTACAGATGTGAGCCAGAAATGGGCAGAGGTACTTCTGTGAATTATAAACTGTGCATCAGAGAAGACAGCACTTAAACACATCCTTCAGAATTCCGTAGTGGCCATTTACAGTATTTTATATATAGATCCAGGTTCAGCTTCATAACTTTATGGTATGTATAAATGTCCAAGCAAGGAACAAAGTCACTCAGTATTCCTGTTACACACAGAGAGACAAGCTACACTGTACAAGTAGATTAATTTTTGAGAGATCTGATTTACTCCCCGCTGAACATGTATTTCTTCACCGTCTACAGAGTGAGCCTACAAAACTAAGAGGTTCCTACTTTATATGCCTTACCTCAGCTTCTAAAATACAATGACTATGGATTTGGTTTTGCAAGATTTATGTTTCTCTGTTTTCAGTACCTAATTTCCACAAAATTGAGTCGTCATTCATGCCTGAGCTCTAGGTTACATCACCCAGTCTTTCAAACAGAAATGCTGTTAGAACTAACAATCATATTCTACTTTCCTGAGACTGAATCCAGACTGTTAACTCAAAGACAGAAAGGAGGATGCCAGCAAAAACTGTTAGGAATATTAATGATGAATAAGTCAACCAGTTCTAATAAACATAAAAAGGAAAATCTGGTAAAAACTGACTACCCAACATGCAATTAAATATAACAGTATTAATGAATTTCAAGTTTTATGTTCCACATGAGAGAGCCCACCATTACAAAAAAACAACTAATGACATATTTGCATTGTTCTCTACGGATATTTCTTGTAATTAAGCTTTGAAATTCAGCATAATCAGAGAAAAAACACTTGAGAACCAAGTTTTTGAAAAATGGGTGTTCACAATGTAAATATCTAGCAGATATATTAAAATGAAAAATACATAATTATTTTTGCAGTAAGAGACCTACTTAGAGTTTACTTTTTGAACAGACAAGTACCTATTTGTTTATACAAGTATACAAAACTTTTTATATTAAAATTAAGGATTCCTTATTTTTATTGCATTAAAACAAGATGACTATTTCAACTGATATATCTATACATTATGATACCACAGTTATAATTTATTTATGTTGATCAAAAATGAAGAAAAACATTTAGTCAGAAATACAGATTTTTTTTCTGGAAATAATATGCAGGATTCTATAATAGAGAGAGAAGACTCAGTCCATTACTACAGAGAAACCAAAGGTCAAAAGCAAACAAAATAGCCAAATTCTAAGGATCATTGATTCTCAAAGAGGATGCCTGTAGAGGTACTCAAGGCACAGTGTGGTTTTATCTCACAGTGTGGCCTGAAGAGGGAATGGTTTTGGGAAGATAATATGGCTCCAAATTATCACAAATATATTCCAAAATCCTTTCACTCCATCAAAATGGTTTTTTGCAGATATAATCATACTTGCACTAGAGAATAAATTTATGAGTTTCTAGAGGAGACCAAAAGACATTAAGGAGTAACGTGCACATAGATGTCTAGGTGACACAGCCCAGCCACTTCCTATCAAGTCAGAATTTTTTTAATAGTTTTTTCGGGAATAAAGTAGCACCTTCTTGGCAAAGATTTACAACCAATAACAATGATGGCAACATATTTTTTAAAGATTTGTAACACATTATGCAAGAATTCACTTATTTTTCAAAATAACACTTTACTGAATTCAGCAGTTTCCTCAGCAGAGCTTTATGTATTCAATCACTGCCTAATAAGTATCCTTTAAGTCTTGCTTAAATGTTATATTGGACTTTTGCATAAGGATGAACACTATTGTCTTAGAGAAATCCCTCCTTTTGCTATGAGACCTCTTTTCATTGGTTAGCTCTCCAGAAAGTTTTAAGCCAAGTTTTCTAGAGTTCTAATTGTGCCTTCATTAACTAACCTCTAGATGGGAGAAATCCTTGAGGGAAAACACAGATACGCATACACAGGTTACTAATGCGTGCATCACCTTTCCTTCTACATAATGCCGTAACTATTCTTCACACACTGGCAGCCAGAGAGTTCTTTAAGTTGGGTACCTCCTGGTTTTCCCATTAATAGCTTCAATAGAAATGAAAGCATAATCCATATCTTCTCTTCTTCTCTGAGTCTTATTTCAGTTGTGAAGAATAGAACCTCTTTTTCTGGGGATAGAGCATTCAAAGACAGCTCTAGCTAATAGCACCACTAGCCTTAAAAATAAGCAAATCAAATATAACACTGCGGGGTGGTATTCTACGTTTTCCAAGACTATGCCTATGTTTCCAGCTAATCACTCTGAGTCTAGCTGACCTGAAAGCTGGCATGGCCACTGTATATGTCTTCAAATCTTAGCAGTTCTGAAGACAAAACTTTATCTCATCATACTTGCTCACAATAGACAAGTTTTACCTAGAGATCCACAGAGATTGAAACAAGTCCAAATCTTCATTTTCTGTATACGTGTGATGGGAAATCATTAACCTCACCTGGTACTTCTTCCCTTTCATCTTCTAACTTGGAGCAAGGGAGGTGTCAGATGAGAGATGAACTTGGGGATAATTATTCAATTAATTTACTCAAAATAGTAACAGATTGGTGCTAACTAGTTCTGTTGTATGTTCTGACTGTTCTCCACCAGCTCAAAGACTTTTAGATTGAATGGGAAAACAAGGGTTCAACCATCTGTGTGTTTAGTGTTTTGTTTTCCCTTAGCTAATCTACTGTCATGCATGTGGCATGCAAATGAACTTAACTGGGCATTTACTATCAAGTTCAAAATAACGTGATTCTCTATGGTACATTTAACAGAATTAGTAGTCTAAAAATGCATATGGTTCCCTATTAGCTTCCTGCAACCTTCAACGGTTAAAGGAAGTTGCAGGGTTTTAGACCATATCACCACAAAAGTAGATCACCTCTTTTCAATAAAATCTCTGGCTGAGAAGCTCGCAGAAAAATAAATTACTAACTTTAATTCACTGACATAAAAATTAATTGAAGAGGGAGGGTATGGTGAAATCAGGAGCAGTTAGGTAGCTGTGCAGACTTGAGGCAAAACTGAAAATGAAGGCCCAGGTTATAGATACAATTTATTAATACTTTTTTCAGCAAGCCATATCGCTGTAATAATATTTTCAGGCATCTAATTCAACAAATACATAATGTGTATAGTTATCTGTTGAAATTGCTGAAACTTTCAAATACTTAATTTGATGTTTGGCTTGGTAGAATAGTATGACAAATTGCAGAAACATTTACACTAGATGAAATGAATGCTAATTTGAAAAATAACAACAGGCTTTTATTATTTCACTTAAATTAAATATTTTAAAAACTTATTAAGCCTAATAGTGATATAAGAGAATAATGCTTTCAGAATAAAAAAAAAAGTTGGAGCAGGAATAGGATCAAACTACTTGCATTGAGCATTTATCCATGCAAATATGCATTTTATGTAGATAAGCAGTCTTCATTCATTATACATTTGTGTGTAAAATGGCTGTCTCTGAAAGGCTGTGCTTCCACAGTCATTCTTGACTGTGAAGAAAAAGATGCTTTAGTTTTTCTCCATATGACTTTGCCTGATGTGTAAACATAAGGCACAATTCAGCTGCTCACTTCTAAGCTGTGAAGGGACTTTGCTGCCATTGCTGCAGGGAAAAATAAATTAGTCACAAATTATATGGCTGTTAATAAACAGCCATAAACAACTGGTAAAGGGCAATCTTTTGGGGAAAAAAGAATCCTTTGAGAGTGTTTTTCCTATTGGATGCAAACTGTACAGGGCTACAAGATACCTTTCAGTGAGTGACCACAATAGTGGGTGTGAGAATGACCTCTGTAGCGTCATCAGCTCCTGAAGGCAGAGAACTGGGGCAATGAGAGAATGCTTAGGCTGATTAAAAGTTTGTTACTCTTGATCTGCTTTTCAAGACTTCTCTATATCTGGTTTTTGCAGGCAGAATATCTTCTATTCTGTCAGACCCTGCATTTGCTGTTCAGAGACAGTAGGTCAGGTTCCTTCACTAAAATGGTTTTTTAAAAGCCTCCTTTATTAATCCTGTCATGTTCTCTCAGCATTTGCATTTATACTAAAACATGAGTTGAGACCACCCTTCTAAGATACAGGTTAGTCCTTTATCCTTATTCCACCAACTGTGTCCCTTAATCCTGCTGTCAGTCACACCAGGTAAGACACGCTGTCATGGAAGCTGTGCAAATAAAAATTAAACAAATGAAAGTCTTCATCAACTGTCTTGAGGAGAAAATCCAAATATGTTTAAAATACTTCCTGGCCTCATCCACATTCTGGAAAACAAAATCTCAGCAATGTGGCATAGCATTATTAAAATTCACATTGCCCCGCAATTATGTATGTGGAATATGGATATTGTTATTTTTCCCGTTCATATTTGCCAAGACATAGTGTGGTGCTACATCTCCTAGGTCTTAGCAATCTATTATTTCCTGCATTCTCTCTGCCAGGTTCCCTTTCCTGCTTGTGGGTCCCTCAATTTTTCCTTGCAACCTCTTCCACTCAGAAAACTTTCTAAGCAAGATAGAATAAACATTTTTTTGTTGTCCTTCAAATACTCCTTTTGAATTCTGTTTTGTCTATGGGACCTACACATCTCTGAAGATGAGATCACCATTATCACACTTAACTGTATTGGCACCTTGGGGTCCTTCTCACTCCATCTATCTGTTTCTTCTCCCTAGTGAATCTTACCTGGCAATTATCCTTTCACCATACTCGAAGAGCACTTTATGCACAAAATGTGAAGTGTCATTGGCAGATTTTACCAAGAACCTAAACAAGTTAATGAGAAAAGTTAGTATTGGGAAAGGACATGAAAGAAAAGGAAAGCAAGAGAACAGCAGAAACAAACAAAGTATGAGGAAAGGTACAGGAAGGAACTGGAGTAAATATCTGAGCACAGGAAAACAATGTCCTCAGCTAAAATTGTGAAGACCATTTAGGGAGAACTGTGAGAACCCCCTTAGGGCTTTAGATTCCCCCTTTCTATTTGTGACAGAGCTATTACTCGCAGGAGCCCTTTGTCTCTGCTCCCAAAGACAACTTTTCGGGACACAGCACCTACTAATTCCCTTTCACCTGAACAGAACAAGATATTTTTTCTTCTGGAAAGTTGACCTGAATGAAGCATAAAGGCCCCAGAGGATGAAAAACTCTCCCAAATATTTCTGGATCAAGAAACTGGGGAAAGAAATAACCCAATCCAAGTCGCAGTTTTCCCCTCCCACTTTTTTACAGTTTGCAGTTGCTTTCCTCTCCAAAAGAAAGGTAATGGTCTTGGCATAAGAAACGGACTATAAAAAATACCTTCAACACAAATGCTAGCTTCCTCAGTGCCAAATCCTCATTTAAGGAAACATGTGTGCATGCTGGAATAAGTTTTACTGTAGTTAAATGGAGGGAAATCTTTTTAAGGCACACCAGTCAGGCTTGAGGCAACATTTTGGTTTCACTGTGCTGAACCCTGCTGCTCTGCCTTGGAGGCAAAGTTTCTCTCCTGATTGGAAACAGCTTGGAAGTAATTTCAGACACACTTCATAGTACAAGCACCCTAGAATAAGAACTAGAACTGAGGCCTCCAAAATCTTTAGGAACTCTTCAAAGTGGATTTCTAAATTTAAGAAATGCACATATAAAATCCTAAAGTTCCTAGCAGCAAAATCTAGAAAACCATTTTTCCACCTGATAATATTTGGCATTGTCACCTAAGAGCTACTGCTGACAAGGTGTTTGAGACAAAAGTCCTCAGACTAGGTGTTCCCCTTGACATCTTATTTGCCAGTTTCACTCTCACTGATAACATATAAGTATCCATTTTTGATAGGAGATTGATCAAGCATATAGTTCCAAATACATTCAGCAGTCCAGTGATTAAAGTAGTTTTGAATTTCTCCCCTAACAAATTCTACATTTTCAACTTCAATCCAGCACACCTTCATGTAAGCTGAAGGACTTAACAACCAAGACATTGATGATTCTTCGAGAAAGAACATTTAGAAATGTCCCGAAGTCTTCAAATAAATACATATTTATGGGATGGAGGGAGAAGGGAGAGGTGATAGACTGACACAGAAGGTTACGGAATTGGTCAGGGTATTTCTGTGGGAGAGTTCAGTTCAAACCCCTGCTTCAATAAATGTTTATTAATCTATACCATTGGAACAGTTTGGAAAACAATGGGTGTTTGCTGCAGAATACCTTGCCTGCCAGTTATGACATTCCTCCAGGCTTACTGTGACAGTGAACCAAAGTAAACTAAATCTTACTGTGTTAGGATGGGATGAAGATGGCATAAAAATGTGACTTAAAGAGAATACTAGAGCTCAGCTTCTCTGGTAGAACTCAGTTCTTAACTGTCTTTGAGTAAATCGCCATAGACCCTATTACCCTCTTCAGTGTTTCTTTCTGTCTAGTTTACATTATTCAGCTTTCAAATTTCTCTGTTTTATCTCTTGGGCAACTAATTGTCTCCAGACAAGAGGATCTTATTGCAGATGAAGGTGCCCAGCCCAAGGCTGTAGAATTTTCAGTGTTATAGCATTTTCTGAATTATTTTCTGAATCTAAAATCTAGCCATACTTGTTATGGTTGGAACGGATATTACTAATCAGAGATTTGTTTTATTAATTCAAAAAGATATTAATGTAAAAATAGGCTTATACTAGATATTCAGAAACCTTGCTGTATACTATTTGGAATCTTGCACCATTCCTAGCAGAATTACATCCATCCAGGAATCATTCAACCAGAAAAAAAAGTAAAATCAGCTTTTGACTCCAAGTAAATCAAGCATGCATGAGGCGCTGGTCAGATTCTCAGTCCTTGTTTGCTTCAAGTTCTAATGCAAAAAGAAAACTGAAAGGAAAACATGCCAAAACATAGAGAATAACATTACATAAAAATATTCTCTATAGGTTAAATTAAAGACAGGAAGATGTCCTCACTTATACTATCTTTTTAAAGAAATAAGATTTCTTTTTGCAATTCACTGCATTCATAATTTCCCTGCCACTGTTACAATGAAGGATCAGTGCCACCTACAGACAGGGATCAGAGTGGAGTCCAACTCAATGAGAAGGAAAGCAGGAAAGCATCTCAAATGTTAAATCTTGGAACTTCTAGTTAAAACAATCCCACAGTAAAGAGAAAGAGCTGACATCAAGATTCACAGAAATACTCAGATCCTTTTATCTGCTTATACTTACTGATCACAAGCATTTCCTTGACAAGTTACTACAAAAGATGAATTCTGGATGCTGCATTTGGCTGTATCACATTTCCAAATGCAAATCTCATGCATATCTGAATAAAGCAGAATACAATGCTGTCAGCTCCTTTTCTGTGCATCTAGTTAATTTTGGTCCGTTGATATCTGAGTCAGTTCAAAGGGGAGGAAGTCTTCCCCCTCAATTATGAGTGCCAATTTGATTCTGGTTTAATGACCCAGATAAAATTAAACACAGCCAACTTCTCACCCCAGACTAGACTGTATTAAACCAAACCTAACTTTTCAGAAGAGATTACAGGAAGGCTGGCAGAACAGAGCTCATTAATCAAGCTAGTTTAAGTGTTGGCAGTGGCATGGTTTCTTTTCCTTCTGGAGAAAGGAAGATAGGAGCAGAGGGGATTGGATTACCTTCTAGTCTAATCTCTTTAAACCCAAACCAGTTTGTCTGCTCTTCATGCCCTCGTACAGGTATAAATCCATACACGCATCTGTGTGTAAACATGACTAACTGTGATGGAAAGGCATTAAATATTTACATATAAACAAGTGTGTCTGTGTCTGTGTCTGTGTGTCTGTCTATGTCTGTGTCTGTTAATATAGTGCAGGGATGCTAATCTAGCACCACTGACACAGCACAGAAAGCACAGAATTCACCCACCCCACCAAGAGACCTGTGGCCACCGTAGCACAAAGGCTTCAGTTCAGAGAGGGGTGGCTGCTGTACATGTGGAGAAACAAACCATTGCTGCAGCCTTTGAAAGCCAACACATGACTCATTGCTGGTGATGGATAGAAGAAACATAGTACAACTAGGGCTCATGAGAATAAGTAAATCAAGCCTTTTATTTCTTCTTTTGCTGTACACTTCCTGCATAACCTTGTTGCTAGTCTCTCAGAGACTAGGTTTTGCTATATGTTAAAGAGGGTTAGTAGTACTTACTTACCTGACAGATATGAGATTAGGTTAAACCAGCTAAAGCCCAGAGACTCTCATAGGGAGAGTTCATTTGCAAAAGTAGTTATTAACTATTAGTGCTGTATTGGCATAGTGCAGGCAAACTCAGCAGCTTTGGGGATTTTAAAAGAGGAGAGTAGGAAGTCATTGCTGACCTCTCCTTTTAAATCTTACTTCAAACTTTGACCTTCTGTTTCACATAATAGGGCAAATATTGTTTTATGAGTTGCCAGGAATTTCTCCCAAATTATTTATTGCCATCATTCATTTTACCCAGAAACAGTCTGAGCACAAAAAGAATGAAGAAAAACAGGCTCAAAGATCTGTAGTGTAACACAGCAGACTGTTAAAAAAGTGATGAGATTCTGCTGTAGAAACCATGTTTTATGCAGTTCCTTTTTATTTTTAATCGTCTCTTTGAATAAAAAAATAAATAATTAAGACATAGAAAAGAATTTCTTAAAATTACATCACATTTTATACTTTCTCAAAAAGCCCAAAGTTTTTAGCAATTTTATTTTGCAAATCTGCTAATTTTTCTATGACTTTTAGAAATGCTCAACTGATAATAGCTCCCATAATCTTAGAAAAAATTTTAAATTCCTTAAGTGACCTTTCACATTCTGTTGATTCATGTTAGTCTATTTGCAGTAGCAGAATACATAAAATGTAATTTAGCTATCTGAACCCCAATCAGCATATCAGTAGATTGCACCATATAATTAAAATAGATGTTGTATACTTTCACAATTTAGTAAATTAAAATTTCAAAGATTATTAAATATCTTCATATCCATCTCACAAATAATAGTTAAAATAAGTTAAAGTGTCTTGTACTTCATAACTGGATCAAATTGATTTGAAATAGCAATTTCCAAAAGCTCTGCAGAACTGATGTAAATCAATTATTCCAGATGAATGAAACTCACAACCTGCTCATCTATCTTGCAGTATGGGAAAGCTCTTCATTTATTATCACCAGTGTCTGCTCTTGAACTATGCATTCCAATTTTTCTACTTTTGAATGATACACTGTTAGGAAACAATTCAAAAATAAAGCCAGATTCTTAAAAAATATTTTAGTTATGACAGCAGACATAATTGTTCCTCAGCAGGGAGAAATGGGTTACACTACGACAAAGTCCTACATTATAACTTTTCCTGCCAACACATTATGAAGTTTGGACCAACCAGCTATCCCACTGTCCCAATTATTCCTCTATATGGTAGCAAACATACTATTTAAATCAAAGTCATTATTTATGTTGACCAAGAACACAAGAAAGTTTAAGCTTTGTTATTCAGGCCAAGTATCACCACAGTGATACTGTGCATATAATATTTATTAATCCTGAGCACTTTTGCATTTGTTGAACAACATATGCCATGGGAATGGGGGGGGGCGGGGTGGGAGGGGAAGGGGAAATGGCATTCTTGAGAACTGAACTAAATCTAAACTAAATAATACACTTTATTTAAATGGTGTAGGTTAGAAACATTGCTAACACCAGAACCTTATTCAGCAGTTAGTGTTATATGAAGACATGATTGCTAGCTGTTTATTTTACCCATTAATGAGATTTTTAGCCATTTATTTTGTCATCTTCTACATCTCATTTACTTTTAATCTGACATCCTCATTTAGAATTACATCTGCAGTTAGAACCTCTTTTGATGCAAGTCCTAATTATGGTAAGGTTTAGAAGCAGTTTAAGTCTAGCTTTTGAATTTTTTTAATGGATATGTTCATTATTTATAGATATTTCTATACCTCTCATCACAGCAGATTCTGTATGCCAGAAATTGTCTGCACTCTAAGCCATTCCTACATTCCCTCCCGGATTCTACAAATAAATTCCTTTTGAATGTTAATCTCCTGTGAAGTTTTGTACATTTTGTTATAAAATTTTAACTAAAATAATGTTAGTCTATTTTGTTTTCCATTAGTACAAAAAGAAGAAGGAAACTTAGAAACTCAGCCCTGAAACAAATCTCCTTTCATTTCTTTGTTAGGTGCAATGATTTCTGCTGGGTGTTGCCTGCATGTGGCAGGGTTGGCAGGAGTCGCTGCCGTGACTGGAGTCCCTGTAAGGACGAGACGCCTGGGGCTGCACCTGGAAGCCAGGTGTGGCTGAGGCCATTCCTGGCAATGACACCAGCGGGCGGGGAACAGCCTCAGGCGTACAACTGAATGCTCCTGCTCTCCAAAACAAAGCGGCTGCCTGGGGAGGCTCCCTGCTCTGGCTGTGCCAGGGCAGGCGCCCCTGGGAGGAGCGCTGGGTGGTGGGAGCACCAGGCACGGCGGGGACCCCAGGCCCGCCGCACTATGGCACAAGGTGTAGTGCCACCAGGGCCAGGGCAAGACCCTCATCTGAAAGCAGCCTCCGATGGCCAGGATGGGCCATGGCCTCCCCACAGGGTGCCAAGGAGCGTCTCGCCATGGCGAGCGCCCAACCCCACAGCCCAAGTTTCAGGAAGAGTGAGCTTAGCACTGGCTCCCTACACTGCTCCCCAGTGTGAATGAGGCTAGCGAGGCAGACTGAAATCCAGCTCCCAAAAATGTTTTATCATGTAAATAAAAGGCAACAGTATTTCAGGACAGACCCATTCAATGCATAATGGGTCAGGCTGTTCAATGCAGGAATCTCTTCATCTGTAAAATAAGATGCTAATAATATTCTCTAATTAAACAGACACACAGACTCTTTAAAAAGCTGTAGTTCTCTAGCATTCTTCAAAAGCAATCATCTTCACAGCTGAGAAATGAGAAAATGGAGTAGCAATTACAAGTTTTTCCCCGGTACTCAACAGCAAATGAGTAGAAGAACTGGATTTCACGAATGTTAAGTTAAATCTTTACAAGCTTTTGACAGGAAGGACATGGGCACATTAGATCTTGCCCTAGAACAAGAAGCTGGATTAAATAACAATTGAGGTGACTTCTAATCCTTTGATACCGTGCTGGGCTGCCCTGTCACTCTGCAACTTTTAAAATCTCTATGTAGATGAGGACATACAACTAATTGTAATGGACTCGTTGTAATGGACTCGTTGTAATGGACTAACAACTTGGTACTATCTGCATCCACTGTAAATGTCAGCAGAAAACTTCATGCAAAAAAATGTTAATGCAAAAGCAGCTATTGGCATTTTGAAAATATGATGGGCAGGCTTTGAATTCCTTATGAAATAGAGTCCTTTCTTATGGCAAACATTTTTGTGGAGAACTTTATGTGTCAAGCAAAATTTCAGTAGATCATAAGAGCATAATATACTGTTTATCTGTTGGGTAATGTGATCTACAGCCTTCTTGGTAATATAACATTTGTGCTTTGGGCATTGGAAAGTTCTTTGAAAATTCAATTATTTGATTATGAAATATTTCTTTTTGCTGAATTCTGCAAAAATGCTTTCAGGATTGAATAGTACAAGCTTAGTAAATGGCTTGTGTCCCTGGACTGATACATAATAGATGTTGATGCATCAGAAAGCAGACAACAAGCACTCTGTAGGACAGCACTATAAATACAAAAAAAGTTTACCTTTTTTTTTTTTAATATAGTGCAGACATATCCATTTTATCTTCTATTCAGGAATAGAAGGAAAAATCCTATACAATCAGTTCAGACAAAGTGTAAGTGACCTTCAGTTTGTTTTTCTGTTACGTATATCAGACTGTTCTTAATGCCAGTATACTTCCTTTAATGAGTCAAATAATTTTGCCAGAGGGAAATTATAGTTTATTATCTTTCTATCAACAGGCCTTGTACAAATATGAGCCAGTTGTAATTGCAAAATTGTTGTCTCATCTGAACTGCATGCCATATCGGTTACCATAAATACAAAGAGAAAGCACCTGTACTTGCCTTTGAGTCTAAATCTGCACTTTTCAAATGGCTCTAAGACATCAATCAGGACTCCTGAGAGATTTCCAGCCTCAGAAGGCAATGGTTATCTAATCATTCTAAAGCCCATGTTGGAGACAAGAATCTGGAAACAAATCAGTCTAATACTGTACTCTGAAGTGTTGTTAAAAATTACTGCAAATGTCAAATAGCCTTCACTTTTTTTTGAAAAATAATTAGGATATTTGCAGAAATAACTCTTTGCAACCAACCACTGAGAAGGAAAGAGCGTCTCAGTGGAGCTTACTTTACTTATAAACTTCCAGTAAGTCAAGAGAGTATTAACAGACATATTTATTTTATTTTTAAAGTACAGAATGAAACTGATGAAATTTTACTGCTGGGGTCACAGAACATTCCAGTATAGCAAATATCAATAGGATATCCTCCAGTATAGGGTCACATAACACCTGCTACAAGGAATCTACCCTGTTGCAGATGGTCTTGTAACATATTAGCGACAAGAGAAAAGGTTGCATGGATTCTATGAAAGACCAAGCAAATAATGTGAAACAGTAAACAAGCTTTAATGTATTCAAGAAATGCAAGATGAAAACTTTTGGAAGCACAGACCATCTGGGAAGAAGAGAGAGGCAGATAGAGGAAGACACAAATACTTTTCCTACTTTTTTTCATGGCCACCACTGGATGCAGAATATTGTACTAGAAAAAAATCCTTCAAGTGAATAGAATTACATTTTTGTTTTTTAATACAGTGAAAAAGACAGAAATCTTAGACCAACTTCTAATCGGCCAAATACAATTAAGAGCCCTCATTTTATGAAACCTCTATCAAAACACAGAGCATGGAAAGAAAATGATATTTCAAACATTTCTTTCAAAAAGACATTTTTCTGGCTATTTTGGCAATAATTACATAAAGTTTTTTTTACTTGATAATTTTTAAAAGTTGGGTCACTGCAGTGGAATTACTGTCATTTGCTTTAGGGATAAACTAAAAGTACAGAATATAAATTAGGATGAATGTTCAAAAACAAATCTTCAAAAAATGAGATATATGCTGATGATAAATTATAGGGAACTTAATTTATATTCTGTATCTCAGTAAAATACTATATGTCAAGATGTTTAATACATTCAGTTCTTGCTATGACAAGGGAAAATGTTTGTTCTAACATTTCAGTTTCCACTGAAGGCAACTAATGTTCCACACAGTCTCTATCTGGATGGAAAAGCTATGAATTATAAAAGCTGAAATATGTGAAGGCTGGAAATATTTCCACATGGAATTTTAAAATACTGCTAAGGTTTGTATCTATACCCTACTCTTGTTTGGTCACTCTTTGTCTGTGTGCATCTCTGGTCATACATTCTTTTACTGATATTTCATTGCTCTGTATGTTTTGGGATTTAACTGTTCCCATAGAGAAACACTTTACTAATATTTTTACATTATTCCATGAACAGAATTTTTAAAAATTTTTTTTTCCAAAAGTAGCCAAATAAATCCAACAGGGAAACTACTAATAGCTGTATTTACACTCCTTAAAGGTTAGTGAAAGAGAGAGAGGCATAGTAAAATTTTAATNTTTTTTTTTTTCAAAAGTAGCCAAATAAATCCAACAGGGAAACTACTAATAGCTGTATTTACACTCCTTAAAGGTTAGTGAAAGAGAGAGAGGCATAGTAAAATTTTAATTAATTTTTACAGCACAACAGTCTTTGTGAAGATCTTTTGCTCTTAACTGATGACTATCCTATTTTTGAAGGACTTCTTAGAAGTGTATAACAAGACCTGATATCCTCATATGCATTCTAAATTGTTTGTGTTTCAAGATTCAGAAGGCAGATTACTTGAATTTTTAAGTTCTCATTTTCTTTAAAATACAATTAAATAAATCATGACATTAGGTAAAACATTCCAGAATTTTTGTGAAAAATTTTTAGAAATTATGGAACAGAGTCATGTGAAGACAGGTCAAATTAAGGAAAGGCATGCAAATGGAAAATCTACTCATTGCTCTTCTATATTCAGGACATGTGTGGAAGTAATTGTGAATTATTTGCAGGCAGAAAGGTCTGGACACTTTTTTAAAAAATAAGGATTTTTAAATGGAAATGTCATCTCGCATGAATCGGTTGTGACATTGTGACAATGATTTGAACACAAATCAATATAATTGAATTTACTTGACTCTCCTGTAAATATCATAATATTCCAAAATGCTTTTAATGAATCATAAAATTATTTGGTTTGCTGTAGAATCTGCTTGTTTACTGTTGGATTGTACAGGACTATAGCAAAAACACTGAAGACTATTAGTTCATTACTCATGTGGAACGAACTTTTTATTGCCTTTAGTAGTTCTGCCTTTAGTGCTTTTTTATTCCGTCTCTGAAGTTCCCCCTCTCTCACCTTGATGCAAATTTTAGAGTACATTTAGTTCAGGCTACTTTCAGATAATTAAAAATCTGTTCATCACATTGATTTGGCTAACAATCAACAGAGATACTATTATTAATGAAGTCACATAAGATGAAGATGTGAAAGTTTGTGACCTAAAAGTGCTGGCAGGTTATATCAGTAACGTAGAGATAAGGATTTCTTTTTTTTTTTTTTGCTTATATTAAGAAAAATTAAAAGTATTGGGCCCCTCACTACAAGAAAAACGTCAAGGCACTAGGGTGTGCTGGTCTCTCCGCCTTGGTAACAAGCAATAGCACAAGAGGAAATGGCCTCAAGTTTTGCCAGGGGAGGTTTAGATTCGATATTAGGAAAAATTTCTTCATGGAAAGGGTTGTCAAGCACTGGAACAGCCTGCCCAGGGAAGGGGCTGAGTCACCATCCCTGGAGGTATTTAAAACATGTGTAGATGTGGCACTTAAGGACATGGCTCAGTGGTGGACTTGGCAGCAGGTTAATGGTTGGGCTCAGTGGTCTTTTCCGGCCTAAATGATTCTGTGATTCTTTTTTATGGATATATACCTGCTTAATTAGACATAAATTGCTAAATGTTCTGTTGGTCCAAGGAATTCCTACACCATTTATTTCAATCCACAGCACCAAACATTCAGTCACTATATGAAGAGCTAAATGCCAAATCCAGTCAGATTTGATATAGAAAAGCAATTAGACACTAAAAAACTCTTGGACAGTAAGACCTGATTCGTAGAGTACTGAAAAGTTTCTGCTTCCATTCCTTTTTTGTTGTAATATGAGTGAGCAGAGCTTCAGCAAGGAGTATTTTTTCAAAAAGAGCTTCACTTTTCTATCAGTAGAAATCAGTATAATTAGAATAATGGGAGGAAGCTCATGAACAAAATACCCAATTCATACACACTGAAGTTTCTTGTATCTTCTAACTATTATTTTAGACTCATTTTAATGGACTAAAAGGGAAGGGGGGCAGACAGAAGGCAAAGCTGTGTATGTAATTAAAATAATTGAGATTACACAAAATAAGTTGCAGGTTTTGACAAATAGGTCAGGTGTTATCCAACGCACTGAGTGCTTAGTAGTTGAGGCTCTGTAATTACTTCTAAAGAGAAGACATCACAATATGTTCATGGTGTTAGGATAGCCAACAGCACAACCACTGAATTAAATCAACTCTCTGTTTCCCAGGCTTTAGCAACCATATCGATGCAATACCCACAGATCATTGCTAGAAATCTAGAAGTTGGAACCCATGTTCATAGAAGAGAGACTGTCTCACAGACTTAACAAAAATAGGTTCTCATTTAATTCCCTTTTCCTGACAAAACACAAACCATTCTGGCACTTTGAATTTCCCTAAGTGCTCAGGAATCCTAACAGTACTAAGACAGTTTGTCCATTGTCTATTCCCAGCATCCCTAGATCCTGTGCATTTTAAGTATGAATGGTTAGGTCAGAGATACATTTTTCTTTAGGTTTCCTGGCTATCTCCCATCTGTTCCTAGTCTTATCAGCCTTTTGATTTTTCTTAATTTACTGGTCACTTGTTCCAGGAAATCATTCTGTTCTCCAGGATTATTTATTCTTCTCATGAAGTGGTGTATTATGTTACTGGCATCTTTCCTAGAATTAATTTAACTTTTAGCACATTTCCCTGTGGCATCAATACATTTTTTCCCTTTCATTTTTAGAAGCTCTATTTTCTACTTCACTGATTTCCTGTTTCTTTCTGATTCAGGAGTCTATATATTTTTAATATCTTGGACAATTCTTCTTTCTTCTTTAACTTTTCCTCTTCTCCCCAGTTTAGCAAGATGACCTAATAGGTTCTGTGTCTCCTCCCAAGAAAAGGAATGATCATAGTACAGATTTTAGGATTTCTATCTATAGTGGTGATTTTTTTTCCTGCTGTTCTACAATCCTTACAGTGAAGGTAATAGCAAGACCAGTTTCTTAGCATGTTACAGAAATGGTAAGGATTTTAGAGTACCTGAAGAAAAACATTGGGAGGCAATAAAAAAATAGATACACTGTACCATGAATTAGAAAGAAAAGATTTAACCTTGGTATCATAAAAAAATACACTCCAGTTTAGTTTTAGAGGACTGTGAATCACTAACTGTCTGATTAACCAGACAAAAGATCATGGGTAGTCATGCAGATATATGAGTCCAAGCAGTCTAGTTCAAAATTCTGTACATACAGTGGCCCATGAGGAACCTTAGTCCTTTTTCAGGCCACACCTTAGCGTAATCAAACAAGTTGTATGCAGAAATGCATTTTTACACTGCCTTTTTTCACTAAAAACAGATTACAAATGTGTGAACATTTCATCAGAAGATTGTTGCAGAATTTTATCTTTATAAAAGAAAAAAAAAAAAGCCAAAGTAACAGCCGTTCACTTTTTTTCCTTAGCTCTTTCTATGGAACATAATTCAGATCAAGAAATTGGCCACCACTGCTAAATGTGTGCTTTATCCTGTACCTAAGACCACCACAAGAACAATACTGTTTAAGATTTCCTGATAGTTGTTAGCTATGGCAAAAATAGCTTATTTGCCCTGAAAGTCTTCTAAATTCTAAAAATTTAAAGTATTAGTAGTAATGACATGCATTTGTAACTCCTCCAAACCAGGCTCTGTTCAGAGTGAAATGACAATGTAATTGTGAGACACCACGATAAGGCTGTGATAGTCAAGCTGTGCTAAGCTAAATATGTGGCAGCTGAAGAAACTTTTGTTTGAAGACAGCCTCTTCTTCATAAGCAAAGCCATGCAGAAAATCAAGAAAACACAAATAAACCGGGGTCTCTCTACAATGAAACCTTATGAAAGCATTTGACTCCAGACAGAAAACCAGTCTCTCACTTGTAGGAAGGGGACACTACCCAGAAAACAAACACTCAGAAGGAAAATAAACAAATAAACAGAAAAGTCTGAACAGGGCCCAGGGCTCAGATTCCTTTCTCATTGCAAGCAACTCAAAAATATATTCTGTGGGTTTTTTTGTATTTATGGATTAGGTGTTTTTTCTTTTTTTCATTCAGTCCTCCCAACCTTAAGTATCCTATTTGGTAAGAGAAATTCTTAGATATCCTCAAATTTCTCTATGTGTTTATATTGAATTAGATTAGTCAGCAAGTCTTTGTATGAGTTATGAAGATATCTAGCAGACAAGGAAAGAAAAGGCTGAAAGTGCAAATAAATTACAGTCCCCTAATCTCTGGAGATAACACATTTCCAGGAAAGAGCACCAATGTAATTTGTTCACATACACACAAAGAAAAAGTAAAAGCATATATGAAAAGTTCTAAGCCAGATCAGTTAAAAACCATTTATAGAAATGGGCTAGAGACAGGAATTGTTCAGAAAATGAGAAGTCATTCAAATTGCCAAGTGAGTCATATATATATATATATGTAGATTGCTTGCCTAATGTATAATCCTGAAATATGCACTTATAACTCTGGCTTCAATGAAAAACTTGAAGTTGACATTAAAAATACATGGATAGATGAATTCTAACCAGCATTCATAAACCCAATGTTCTCTTGAAGTATAAAAAATAGAAGTACAGGCAGAAGTCAGACATTTCTTTCAAAAGTATTTAGAACTGGATTTTAGTTAATGTGAAACAGCAGTACTTCTTAGGAGAATATAGGGATGAATTTATGAAAGAGACACTAGTCCTGCCATGTTTAATTTTTAAACACCTAGAAAATTAGGCACCTAGCAGTTGTATTCAAATCATTCAGCAAGCTGAATTTCAAACCACCATCAGGAAGTAAAAATTCAAAAAAAAATTATCTCATCGCCCAGATGTAATAAAGAAATTAAATCTCTTTAAGATTTTCAATATTGAACTCTCTCCTAGGATTACTCTCCTAAACCAGAGCATCATTTTCAGGAAGAAAAACATAGTTCTGGAAACATGTTTTTAATATCGAAATAAGATCCAATTACAACAGTATGTATTTATAGGTAATAAGCCTGATAGCCTATTCCATTTGGTTTGTAATTAGATCTAAACCTGTAGTTCAGAGGTTCTGACAATTAAACTGCACAAAAGTCTTTGCCTTTTACTCCTCTTTCCTAATCCTTATTTTGTCTTTCTCTCATTATCCACTTAAAAGTTTACTGCTAATCCAAAATGAAACCGGAGACAGGGAGAGACGTGGTCTTTGTGAATGGCAATAATCTGTGTAGCAGTAGCACTACAGACACGACACTCGGGCTGCTGTATTCTCCCTGTGCTTCTCTACATCATGTTGAGCAACTGCACAGTATTTTAACACTCTCCTTGGCACAAAGGTCAGGTTTAGACTAGATGTTAGGAAGAAACTGTTTACTGTGAGAATGATCAGACACTGGAACAAGTCGCCCAGATGTCCCATCCCTGGAAGTGTTCAAGGCCAGGTAGGATGGCGCTCTAAGAAACCTGATCTGGTCCCCATGACAGCAGGCTGGAACAAGATGAGGTTTAAGGTCCCTTCCAACGCAAACCATTCTATGATTTTATGATTCGTACCTTTTGAAAAGTGTTAAGATGCCTCAAAACTAACTTTTAGAATTTGGGCAGCTTTCAGGAAGAAAAAATTGCTAGACAGTAGCACAGTTTTCAGGGTTAAAACCTCCATAGGTACTGTGGGTTTTTTTCATGGGACTAATGTTAATTGCTTATATTACACATCCATACCAGGTCTGAAATAAATAGCATGATGATCCCGTTTTGATAACTAACAAATAGTTAATATAATGATGAAACAACAATAATGTTTATTTTCCAGATCTTACAAGAAGTATATTCAATACCATGTAGATGTTTTTTATTGGAAATGATGTGAAAAAGTTTATTTAGATTTCATTTTTAATATGGCCTCTTGTCTAATTGTGAAAATATTTTTCATTCAAAATGGATAGAAATATATCGTGAGGGTATCAGGGTATTGAGCCTTGGCTTGTTTTAAAATATATGCCACTGAATGACATATCACTGTAGTTCATTAATGTGACCGTGGGACCAGTTTAATGACAGCCTAAGGGCTAGCCATGCCCTTTGTAATTTTGCAGAAACTGGTGCTTGCTTCAAAATTGAATTGTGTTTGGATTGTGCACTCACTGACCAACAATATATAGTTAGCTAGCTATTTTTTTGCTTTCTTTCAATCTAAAATTATTATTGTGAAATTTTGTTCCAAGCATGACTTAACATGTATAGGAGATTAAAAGGAAAACTGTCCCTCTTGGAGCAGTTCTTGACTTTCACTGGATCACTGTTGCTTCAACAGTAATACGAAAGAACACTGTGCTTCTGATTTATGAGCGTATGCGTTCTACAGACCAAAGCCTGAACAAAATCCTCCCTCATGTCATTTCCTAGGAAATCGTTACACAGCCACAGCTTTGGCAACATTCTGGTAAGTATTATTACCATAACAATGGTAAATATCAGTGGGAGGCATTGTCTGACCAGTTAAATTACCATGGGAGCAAAACATTTCCAAAGTAAAGAATGATATTTTAACCCTACACGTTACACTAAACACTTGGGCCTTATTTTTGTTAGTAGTTATTTCCAAACAATTTCTTTTAGAGAAGCGTAACAAATGGTTTGTGCTACTTGCTTTAAAGATTGAAGACTTAAATATGTATTTTGAGATCTAGCTCTGAATAAGGCAGTGTGAATTACACATAGCAAAACCAAAACATATTCTATCAAACACAAGTATCTTTCTGCACTTAACACTTGTTAACTTCTCTTATGCACCATCAAACAGCTGTTGTTATCCACTCTGAATCAGACAGGATGTTTTAAAAATTTTTGTCATCTTGGTTTCTAAAGAGCATGATTCTCATTTGAAGGTATGTGCATACACATGCACACAGCTGTTCCCAGAACCCTGCACTCAAAGGCATAAAATGCATAATGCAATATTTGAGGCAGACCAAAATCAAGGATGAACAAATAACTCACAAATAAACTATTTCTCAAAAAACCACTTCATGTTTCTTCCTTGTAAACAAATTTCATTGCAATCTACGACTGTCTTTAATTCTTTAAGTATTTCTTAAGTTCTGACATACATAATGAAAAGTCAACACTGAAATGTGTGAGAAATGGAATAAATTTTAAAGTTAGAATGAATCACAGAGATAAAATTAAGGATCATATGAAAGGAGTATATGACAATTAGAATAGGCATCCAAAAATTGTAGTAGAGAGGGGAGATGCTGTTTACAGCCTCATCCAAAATGTAAAAACACACACACAGTTGTCTTGAACTGAATCCCTAGTGAGATTTAATCCCATCTTTCGCTTACCAAGATATCTGTCATCTACCTACTGCAAACTGTAGACATTAGGGAACCAAAAGAGACTCAGGGAACAATTTTTTCATCCCATTTGTGCAGGACATTTCTACAGAAGTTTTATTAAGGTGGACCAGAAATATACATTTGAGCCAATTGTTTCAAATTTGGACAAATACCTGGGTTCTGATGCTGTGTCAAGGACTAGTTATGTGCTTATCTAGAAACTATAGAATTTAAAATGTATAAACAGCCTCTGAAATATGAATTTAAGCATAAATTTTTGAATTCCATGGGACTGATTGTATTGACTGGGATATTGTGAAGTGCTTTCTCTTTCTCACTCCTAGAAAATATTGAAACCTAATGTAAATTGGCACAGTATCAGCGCCGCTGAGGGCTAACAGCAGCCAGTTGATTGGGACAGCAAGGCAAATACCTACAGCCAAGACTGAGTCCTGTAGCTAGTAAGAGTCTGCTGTCACTTACATAAAAGGACTAACTCCTACTCTAACTTTTCTCCTATTTTCAGAGGAAAATACTTTGAAGACAATTTTAGAGAAATTCTGTGATTTCCAGACCTGTTTTAAGTATACCCACTTTTCCTGTAGATGTCCCTCAGAAAACTAGATGATGTAGGTCCTCAGAAAGAGTTGCATATGTGATGCTGAACTGGAGTGGGGAGGGGGAAAGACCTCAAAATCTTTCATGCAGTTGTGAGTCTTCATCCTGAGTTAACTACTTACCTTATTAAAAAAAAAAAGTGGCTTGTACTAATCACTCAGCAGTGTCATCTAACTAGCAAATGGTTCTCTCTGAGGCTTTTCTACCTTCTGTAAAAGACTGAATAGCAAGCCCATCAGAAAGTAAGAAAATCACTGTTAGTGTGGTCAGGGAACTGTCAGGTTCTTCCAGGTTCAAACCACCACACACAGAAAGGAAATAACTTGACAAGATTTTAATTATGCCTTGTACATACTTCATGAAGTAATTTACTGACGGGTATCTGGCAGGAGTTGCCAAGGTGATACACAGAAATCTTCAACACCCAGATCTTGGGAGCTGACTAAACTCCAAATTTGGCTACAGGAACTTTTTTCAGGATACCAGAGAATAAGGCAAACAACAGCATACCAACCCAGTGTCCTGCCTCACTAGGATTCCCAAAAAACCCAAAATACACAAAAAAACCCCAACACATCACAAATGCCAGGGGAAAAAGAACCCAAGATACAAAAAATCAGACACAATAAAAGCTGTAGACGTCTCCTTTCCTTTATGACAGTTGCACTTGAAAACCTAGACCTTAGCAGACTCTGACATACGTCCAAGGTGTAACTTGCTTTCATACTCATAGACACCCACTATTAATTTTTGAAGGGCCATGATAGCTTTTCTAAGCCAATCCAAGACAGGTTTTTCAGTAAGTAAGATCAGCTGATATCTTAATTAACCTTGCTACAGCCACTGTAATCAAATAAGCCTCTATCTTGCAAAGTAGGGGCGGAACAAGTTGAAAAGACTGGGAATCACTAAGGTTAATCCTTCTACTTAGCACATCTGTTCCAGGGCTGTATAGGATGCTCCACAGTACGACTCCTGAAATAGCAGAATTACTTCCTCTATGGGGCTTGCAAATGCATCAGAATTTGTTAGCCAAATCACCCAGGAAACACACAAGCAAAGGCTGAAAATTAAATTATTTAAACTGTGGCTAAATGAGTAACAAACTAGAAAGATTTTGTTAACAACAAACTCTTCTTAACATTTCTATCAGCAACATTCTGATACTTCACCAATCCTTTACTTCAGTGCAGTCAAATAAAATAGGATTGCATTTTAGAGGCGTAATCCTTACCCCAGTTTTTCAGTGACATGTGAAAGTCAGAAACGACTTTGGAAGGCTGGCCAAGCCACAGAATTTTTATCCAGCCTGTAAATTTTTATCCTGTCTGTAAATAGATGAGTACTTTTAGTAATAAACAGTGGGAAAACTGAAATACTGGCAGTAATACTTCCTGAAGGAAAATGAAAATTGCAGCTCACTGTCCTCTGGCAGGGATTAGTTTCACAGCTTTGAGGAATTTCTGGTATAATTGAGTAACATGTCTCCAAAGAGAAAAGATGGCCATGATAGCAGGATGAAAGTTAGAATTAGAAACACCAGAAAATGATAAATCCAAGTAAGCCATTTTTGGCACACAGAGACAGATCCAGTAAAGGTTTGCACAGTTTCGGTTTCTTTCCCAAGTCAACAGAAAAGTAAGGACATATAATGTCTAAGTAGAATCTTGAAAGAAATTATGTTGAGCAATTTGATCTCTTTCTTATAGCACAACCCTAACGGAGTTTCAGTCCCTAAACATGACCCAGTAAAAAGAAAATTCTTCCTTCAGAACCAAACAGACTTACTATTATAAGATCCTGTGGTTTCTGAGCATAACGACTTTAACTCTCTATAGAACACTAGTATGTATGATATCAATGTCTCTTCATTAAGCCAAAAGTGTAATAAGTATAAAAAATACAGTAGCCACTAGCACTCTGTCCCACCTCGTATGTGATATTACTCTTTAAAGATAGAAAAAGCCAATGTAAATTCACAGTAGTCTTATGCTCTGTAGTACCGAGTTCCCGTAACTGGAAATGTTAAAATATTTCTAGCAAAAAGAGCGTAATATTTGTTTACAGCTGTTAGCTGGTGCTATAACCTCTACTTTTACAAAAATCTTCCTTTCTATACATCCTTTCTATTTATTCCACTCAATAAAAATCCAGAATATTCTGAGTTTTTAGTATCTTTTCATCATATGCAAACTCACTATGGAGGGAAACCAGTCTGCACGATTTGGAATGGTTCACCAATAAATCTTCTAAAACCTCACTGTTGCAAAATATTTCAATTGGCTCATATGTTAATATTGGAAAAAAAACAAGTCAGAGCACAGCAAAGATTTCACATCAGATAACACCAGTACAAAGCTGTTGCAATGGGGTCGCGGCAACCCTCCCTGGCAGACAGCCGGGGCCCGTGGAAAGAATCAGGAACAATATTTTCGATAGATGTTCATAGATGTTCTTTATTCTCCCAGCCACCTCATGGCCAGGGGTTCCAGCACAGACTACACCAAAAGCCCGAGAATCAAGTGAACACTCCCCTAAGTACAGGATTCTCCCGCGGGGTACATTTGAAATGGCCAAGAGGGGACAGGATTTGGGTACATGTGACCAGGGAACAGGGAAAACCTGTATGTCCCAGGGTAGGCTCCCATCCCAGGGCCCTTCCCCCCCGGGGTGGAGGCACCCAACACAAAGCACATAATGTTTTTTTCCGTTGTGGATGCTCAGTTGAAGCACGTTGGCCTAACTTGAGTGGGGCCACTGAAACTTGCTAATTTATATAGCAATATAGGCTCTGCTTACTGTCGCTTAGAACCTCATAGGTATATTCCTGGTCCTTTTGGCACCAAACTTCTCCATGCCTACCCCATGTCACCATTTGGGTGACGACATTTTTTTTAAATAAGAGAAGTCACCAATCTTCCACCTGTTAACAGCCAGGACATAACTAGAGGTGGTTGTTCATATTTTTCCAATATGAAATTAAGTGCACCTGAAGTGGAGAGAAAGTGAGAGTTCTGATAGGGACTTGACTCAAGTCAGAAAAGCACATCATTTCCCCACCACACCTGAAAAAAACCCTCTTGTTACTGTCTCAACAGCATTGAACACAAGTATTTCTTTTAGATGTGTGTGCTGTAGCAAAAGCAGTGTTAACAAAACATTATGCATAATAATGATCACAATAATGTGATATCAAGTTGTGGAATATCATTTATCCTGAAGTTGATTTTTTTTTTCTTTTAAAGAAGAAAATTGAAATTTTAATTTGTATAATTTTTTCTCATAATGTAGTTTACGCACTCATTCAACAGCCCATGTACTGTCCTCACATTTGGTTGCTAATTAAAATATATGCAGAATCATAGCTAGTAAACATTTTATTATAAAACCACTTGGTTCAATCCCCTAAGTCCTTGCCTCTTTAAAAAAAAAATCATTTCATACTTTTTATTCTGTCAAAAGGAACAGTATTTAACAGTATGTTCCAGATGTTTTGGCTTAGATTTGAATTCAACTGTCCTGTAGTTATTCAGGAAGTTAATGGAATCGTATCTACTTTTCTGATGATTTCAGATGCATGCTAATCTTGCTCTAAAGTAGGCAGGGCATTATGAAAGCCTGATTGTAGGAGCTAAATCATTATTATCTCTGCTAAGATGCACTGTAGATCTGCTGTGTTCTGGGAATGATGTAAAAGCACTCTGCATTTTGCAGAAGAAATAAAGTCTATAGTTTATGGGATTGCCTTTCCTGTAGGCTCACTATGGCATTTTAGCTTCATTTAAAAGCTGTCTTGCACTCTGTTTTCATGGGCTTAACTATGGATTTGGACACCACCTGTTTTGTTACATTTTTTGTAACATCAGTTCATGCATATATTGATGCCCGTTTGAATAGATTATGGGTCTAATCCTCAACAAGAAATTTCCTCATGTATGATCAGACATAGCCTGACAAGAGAATGACTGCAGAGATTGCATCTGTCTTGCATGGAAACATAAGAGAGAACGAAGCAGAAATATTCCCTATTTTGTCTATTTTCAGCTATAGATCACAACCTAAACCCGTGTCGTAGCTCTCCAGCTGACCAAGGAAGGTAACTATGCAGAGAGATGAATTATTCACATACACAAGATGATAAAACATATGGATATTTCATTCACAGTCAAGCAAATTCTTAGGTGTCTCTGCTTCAACCTTGAGAGGTATCACGTTGAAGTGCTTTGGAGTATGCAGTATAGAAAATGTCCGTCTTAATAAATTTTTGCTATTTCATGTGTCTTTTAAAAAGGTCTTTCAACACTCATTAAGCTCTTTGCTTATTCATGAATGGTTATTTATGAAGACCAAGAAGGTGATGAGGAGTAGTCAACATGGATTCACCAAAGGGAAGCCATGCTTGACCATCTTGATTGCCTTCTATGATGGATCAACTGCCTGAATAAATAGAGGCTGATGGAGCCTGATAGGCTGATAGAGGGGAGAACAGTGGATACAGTCTACCTAGATGACTTCCAGTGGTGCCTTCCAACTTCACCCATTCTGTGGTTCTGTGACTGTGAATCCAAATCTACTGCTTGCTATCAGTGTAACTATGTCACAAATATAGACCCAAACTTTAAAAAATGTATTTAACTCAAATGTTTTACTTATCCTTTTACCACCCATAGGAGCTAACAGCGGTGTGGAGCAAAATTTTAAGAAACCAAATTACAGCAGGAAATAACTGGCTTTGCTTATTTTTTGCAGGTCATACAACTGCATGTGGGAGTTTGAGATATAGTGAGAGGACCACGTTAGAAGTCTATATCTGCAGTCGCAGTATCTTTGTAGTTTGGATCAGTTGTTTTGAAGCAATTCTCTCCACTAACTCCAACTTGTCA
>VYZQ01029519.1:15081-38669 GCA_013400655.1 Mystacornis crossleyi
AATATATATAAAAATATTTAACTTATTTATAAAAACAGATTTTGGTATAAATGGTGTAACCATCTACACCTTGCGGTGCAATTCACCTGTGTGCTTTGCAAACCTGCAGGAGACAGGTCCACACAGCAGAGATTGTTTAATAACCACTAATGTGCTGGTTTCAGTAACCTCCTATCCAATTTCTATTGAAAATGAGGCAAATTCATGTTTATAAAGAAATTCTTTTGAAATGCCTTATTTGAATAAATCAAGCCACTTCAGCGGACATATCAAATTTTCTGAACAGTAGACTACATCTTTAGCAGAAGCTCAAAATGAACTGTTATGAATACTAAAGAGATGGAATACAACCACATGTTTTTCCTAAGCAGACAAAAGAATAATCCCAGGATTAAATAACTGCTGATTGAAAAGCTCTTGCTTCTCAGTGGCATGTATTCTAAAGGCAGTACATAATGTACTATACTGTAAACAAAGGATATTAAAAGATTTTCTCTTGAAGTTTTTCAAGCAATATGTAATTAAATGAGAACTATTAATATTGTTGAGGTGACCACAGCTCAAGATCAAAACTTGTGTGAGGTGTTCACAGCAGCCATTTTCTCCCATCTTAACTATAACCTTGTTTTAATAAGATNTCCAAACAATCCCAAGAAAAAAAAAAAACCCAGCCTTTTTTTTTTTTTCCCAAAGAAAGAACTAATTCACTTTAGGAATATTCATGGAGCCCAGCAAAACTAATCTCCTGACTTGGGTTCTTCTGGAAATAATAACTTGGTAATGCATCGAAGATTAACCTGTAAAATCCCTGGGGAAGAAATTTGGTTCATCTTCCTTTCAGATCTTCTACTTTTGTAAGAAAATGAAATAGTTCTGGGAAAGATTACACATCCTGAGAACTAAGAAATAACGCAACCTGCTTACCTTATCCTGGCTATGTGTTGCTGCACAGGCTGATGCTGGAAATGGTCAGGCCACTGATGGTGAAGGCAAAAGGATGGGGAGGGCTGAAGACAGCAGGCAGGCTGATAGACAGGGGTGTGTTTTTGGCAAATAGAGGCTGAGTACTCAGTGTGTGGCTGCACGCAGCACGAGGTCATAGGAGATGGTGCTGAGCTGCCAACCACTGAGTGACATTCTTGCTTGCTGTTATGGCTACTTAAAGAATGATGGTATGGACAGGGGTGGCAGCATTGCGACAACATCTGCTGAGTTCTTTGGTTGTCTAAAGGCAGAAAGGATGGTTTGATTGTACCATTAAGTTGCAGGCAGCCATTTGGACTTGGTTTTCTTGGTGTTTCCTTGGATGGGAGTTGTTGGACCGTGATGTCTCCATCACTGGCTGCAACAACCCCTGGGCCAGCAGCATTTGATAAGATGCTGCCATTGCTCAGGACCACAGAGTCACTGACGTTGCTCATAGCCATGCTCCAAGTTCTCAGCGGATACGTGATGTTCCTGAAGAAACAAACAAAGCAAAGTTTAGAGAGATGCAGCGTTTTCAGATGCTCAAAAGTAACTTTAGATTAAAGTGAGTAAAGCTCCGCTCTGAGCCTCACCTTTCACAACACAGGGGAACAGAAAGGAGTCACACACACACTGCCAGGAATGTTTCAAGGTACTTAAATTTGTTCAACAAAATGCTAAGAGTGCAGCTATGTAACTTCTCAGTGATTCAACCAAATTATATGTCAAATGAATACAGATTTGACAGCATCTGTGTCACAGCTAACAAGTAATGGCTGAGATGCACAGAACAAGCTCATTGTGCACAAGACTAACTTACAGCCTTATTTAACTTATTTATAAAAATATATAACTTATANATGAGGCAAATTCATGTTTATAAAGAAATTCTTTTGAAATGCCTTATTTGAATAAATCAAGCCACTTCAGCGGACATATCAAATTTTCTGAACAGTAGACTACATCTTTAGCAGAAGCTCAAAATGAACTGTTATGAATACTAAAGAGATGGAATACAACCACATGTTTTTCCTAAGCAGACAAAAGAATAATCCCAGGATTAAATAACTGCTGATTGAAAAGCTCTTGCTTCTCAGTGGCATGTATTCTAAAGGCAGTACATAATGTACTATACTGTAAACAAAGGATATTAAAAGATTTTCTCTTGAAGTTTTTCAAGCAATATGTAATTAAATGAGAACTATTAATATTGTTGAGGTGACCACAGCTCAAGATCAAAACTTGTGTGAGGTGTTCACAGCAGCCATTTTCTCCCATCTTAACTATAACCTTGTTTTAATAAGATATAAAGGTAAATTGGAGATCATTATTTTGATAAATAACATGAAAGGTCACACACCACACTCAGATAAGAGTTTGCTACCCAATTTACATGGGCCTGGGGGAGGGAAGAGGAGAAAGAGGAAGAAAAACACTAATTATGTACTACTTAGAAGAATAAATCAGCACTGGCTGAAAAAACAGAATCGGTTAATTACAACTGCTTTGACGTTTTAATACCGTATTTAATTAACAGCACTGCAAGTCCAAATAGCAAGGCTTGCATTACAGACACTGAACTTTGCAGAAAGACACAACATACAGATTAAGGCAGATAAGCAAGGAAGTTTCAAACTCATTTTCTTCCCTGATACCTTTGCTGAGTGCTCAGAGAGCTAAGCCTGCACAGCCAGCTGAGCTATTTAATTGCCTGCATGCTAATTCTGAGCAGAAAGTCTTTGCCGACTGGAATGCTCCCCCTGGCAGCCCCCCGCGCAGCATCTCCCTGAGACAGAGCTAAATCCTCCACTTCTGAAACGAAAATTAATCCTCTGCTATTTGTTCTAGATCATGTGCAGAGCCAGATGCCCTGGGAAATCACTTTCATTCAGACTACCGCTCAGAACGGGAGAATATGCTGCTTTGACAAGCAAATTTTTCCAGCCTTCAATTCCACACATTCTTGCCGGGTACCCCCTCCCCTGGCCCAGGCAAGTCAAGCCCAGGGAGGACTTTCTGCTGAGCACAGAGAGCAAATTCAAGTGGCTGGCTAAGCTTCAGTTTGGTCTGAAGAGACGTATTAGGTATGTGAAATTCCACTGTGTTTGAGCAGTCTGGTTTTCTCTCGCACTGCAGGCAACGTCAAACTTCAGTGGACAGAGCAAGAGCTGCACATCAAGGCAGAGAAAGCTCCTCTCCAGGTGTCTGGCAGCATTTTAGGAATTTCTGGCTGCCTATTTTCACATTAACTCACGTAAGAGGCTGCAGGGTGATGCTGTTAACATTTGTTTCTAAGTCAGACCCATCCATATTATCACTTGAAACTGCTGTACACCGATCAAAGTTACTGTCTACTGTAATAACAGAACAGAAGGGACGGAGAGACCGCAAATACCTGACATTTCAGGAACACAGACACACCACCCTTTTGCTTTAAACGCAGGACACTTGCAACATAGTTTTTGGTAGCTGTTTTCAATCACTTTCTAATAAAGAAACCACACATCTCTGTGCCAGGCACACACATGCCAAACACAGATGCCCAAACTTGTGCCCGCAGCAGCTGGGCAATCCCAGCACAGACACACGGGCCTGGCCTTTCAGTGTATCTGTGCCCCTTGAGAACACTGAGATGGGAATTGTACCTTCTGTCCAGACAGCTCAGCAGCCTGCATTTTATAGGGTCAAAGATAAAAGATTTTTTTTTCCACAGATGTAATATCTAGCTGTGTACCTTTTATTCAGAAATTTTTTAGAACTACTAAATTCAAAGAAAAAATCATCATCAGTACCATAACATATAATTCTGCTTTTGTTCTCCTGTTGAACAAGAAATTCCTGAACCATTTCAAACTATTAAAATTTTAACAGATAGAGCTGATTCTTTCTTTTTTCCTAAGCCTTGAGGAACTTTTGTCAATTTTTATGGACTCTGAGAGAGGCAATGGAAGCACTTGCTTGCCTTGAAGTTCTTTCAATGACACAATTAAGCAAGACTACTTTGCATGCTAAGGTAGCCATCTGATTAAATATTTTATTAAAGCTAAGAAGAACTGGGACTCAAACCAATTCTCTAGAACGTGAGCAGGGCTGTACATTCTCATTTGGTTTGGTAGCTGTTCTATTTTTTAAACAAATGTAAGAGAGCCATCGAATTTGACAAGGCTATGTCATCTGAGTTTTGTTTCACTCGTGTTTGAAGATACTAAAAAATTCTGTACTATGGTACTTCCTTTGTGTCCCTCTCTACAGAAGTGACAGTATAAATCCACTGACAGCAAAATTTCACCTGCAGCTCTCACACCAAAATATATTCTTAGATTATGTTCTTATCTCTCCACTGCATTTTGTCTCCTCTGCCATAACTGCAGTGACTGGGAACTTAGATTTAACAATGGCCCAATGAAATAGTTAACTGAGTCTTTTCTTCAGAGGATGAATAAATAAGCCAATTAAAATGTGATAAGTAAAAGCACAGTAAGATTTTTTAAATGACATGGGTATGGGAAATCTAAGAACACGCTGATCATGGGAAAAAAAATCTAAAACTAAGAATCTTTGAAAATTCAGTCTTTGAGAATTCTGAATTCTTTCAATATTGAAGTTTATTTTTGCTGCAAGCCTCAGACTGCTTTAGGATCTGGTATTCTCCAGTAGAGCCGGGTTTTCAGACTTATGACAATTTACACCTGAAAGCTTTGAAGCAGTGAACAGGTATTCTGAATAACGAAGTTGTAGAAAATACAGGCTTTAATGAAGGCAGCCCTAATTAACAGAAGACTAAATACAATTAGAAGAAGTGTTAATCTACATGTTTAATACATCCCACTTAGGTACCCACGTCTCTAGCTGGACACAAACTATTTTAAACGTGATCATCTCTTTAGAAATTATGGCATCTGGACTGCTAAGGGAAGAAAACCAGAATTGTCTTTAATTACTGTACTCTTGATAGCAGTAACTGCTCAGAAAGCACTTTAGCCATGCAGTTCCAAACAAGTCTTGGAAGAGTGTCATATCTGGAATGTACCATGGTCTAAGCACTGATGTTCCCTCACGACAGTTTTATGGAGTAATCTGTCTGTTATTTGTGGAGCTAGCAGTGAACACAGCTCACCCAGCAGACAGCTGCCATCTGCATTGCAAGCCTTTCCAGGAAATAAATGAATGCTGTACCACACAAACTAGGTAGGATTTGGTGCTACCCAACTAGCGTGTTCTTTTCAAAGTTGGATTAAGTTCACCTGTTCCTTTGGCTGCAACTGAAAGAATTTTTCTTTAAGTTTCTTAAAAAGAAAAAAAAATAAAAACCAACAAAAAACCCCCAACCAGACTTAAAAAAACATTGGTTCAACAAATCCCATCTGGACTCATAATGCCTGCAATTGGGAATGACTGAAGTGCAAATCCAAGAGAGAATGACGTAGTGGAAATTTAGTACAACCTAGTATATTAGTACATATAATTTATAGGTCTTTAGAAGACAACAGCGAACAGCCAGGTGCTGAGGGTTGTTTTAACCGTATAAGAAAAAAAATACCCGAAATATGTAACTTGCACAAAACCAAAACTAAACTGTTGTCAGGCTTTAGATCTAGTTTCATAGCAGGACAAAATTCAAATTTCATTTCAAAGTTATCTAACGCTTTTCAGCTGTAGTCAGCATTGCACCACTCAGCCAGCTGAGCCAGCCCAGGCTTTATGGACTTTGCAGACCTGTCAGCCACGAAGCATCACAGTTCTGAGACTGACACGATGTCCGAAGTAACAAAAACATATTTTCATGTTAAAATTCATCTAAACCACCTGGATTCTAGAAGCACTGCGTTTCTGAAATAAGCAACATTTAACAACCCCAGCGCTACCTGTTAAGGCTCCTTCCAGATGAAATACCATAATGGCCTCACAGTCCTTTAAGACGCTGAAGTTCTCCCACGTGGCCAGTGGGTTACACGGTCCTCCAGTCTGTAAACTCAGTTAAATCCTCTCCAGGCTTCGCTTGCTGTGCCAGCCAGTGCACAGCCACTCTTAGGGAGGGCTTGCTACTCCTTCACATTACCAGAATTCTTCGTATCTTTGCTTTTCCTCAGCGAGCAGAGGAGTAACAGGTGGTGCCTGGTGTTTGATACCGTGTTTCATGGGAGATGTCTACTTATCTATCACTGCAATGGTCTTTAGCAAGTCAAAATGCTTTTTAATGTTTTATGGTTGTTAATCTCCATTTTGGCTCTCAGCTAGACATTTTTCAAATTCTCCAGCTCTTACTCCAATGCTATCATACATGGTGCTTGGTTTCTCTCAATACCTCGATTCTTGCTTTTCCATTTCAGCTGTTAACCCATCGGTCTTCCCTGAAAAGCTTCCTCTGCACAAAATACAGGCACTTCCCAGAACAAGCCATCCCTCTGCTTTCCTTTCTTTCTCCCAGGTATTTCAAGTATATTAAATACATGCATTTGAGCTTCAGGAAGTCTCAATTTCTTATTTCATCAACATGCAAGTTTACCTGATATATTTATTAATGCAGCCATTTCTCTTTGAGGATTGGTACTACGCAGCTCCTATTTTTGAGAACTGCCATTATGGTCAGTTTATTTTCTGCACAGTCTATAAATACCCATTTTCTCAACTAATGTCTCCCTATTAACAAGCAGATTTTCAGCAGTCTAAGTCCTTGTTCCATGAGGTAGTAGTTAGCAGACCATTATGAAGCAGAAGAGGTTTGCAGAAGGGAAATTTCCCCTCCTCCAAGTGTTTTGAGAGCCAGCTGTCCCTGCCATCCCTCTCCACAGCCTGCGAGATTGTGAAGCTGTCCTGTCCTCAACCTGAGACTCCATGAGTTCATTTCCTGTGTCGCAGGCTGGCCCGGGAACCGCAATTCCTGTGACAGGGAGTTTCCAGATGTCACCATGCCAGCACCACAGCTCACGGACAGATGGGCACTGGCAAACCAGCGTCGCCAAGCTGGCACAAGAACGGACCCACCAGCGACAGCTATGGGGTGAGCTGGGAAAGACTGCAAAGGGTGGGAAAACCAGGATTCTTCAGACCCTCAGAAACAGATTTTGCTTTGCTTTTAAGCTAAAGTTACTTCTCCTAGCACAGATAGCAAAACAACAGCAGACCATTTCCAGAAATCATTTGCAGGGTTTTGACGACAGAAATCAATGGCAATGCTTTAACTACAAAGTCTTTTTAAAGTAAAAATCTACAATAGATATAATTAGATTATAGATAGAAGACAACAAGAAGCTCTGAATTCTCTTCTAGAAGTTTTGTATGATTCTAAAGTTGTAATTTAAAAAAAAGGCAAAAAAAGAGAGCATATCTATGTAGGGAAAATGGAAAAAATGTATTAAGGCTTGAAAAAACTTCAAATACTCTGAATTTTGGAATGAGACACAGCTACTATCAGAAATGATTGGAACCATATTACTTCAAGAAAAAATGTGCACAGTTCTGGAAAGCAGGTATACCTCAGCACAGCTTAAGAGCCCAGAAAGCTGTTAAAAAAAACCCCAAACACTGCTTACAACTGCCACACTGTCATCGCCCTAAATCTTATTTATACAACTTACTGACTTTCCATTACCATATGAAAGACTTTAAAGTTTTTGTAATTGCAAATATTCTGATCCAAAATACCTCTAATCCTGCTTACACAGAAGGGGGAGAAACCAAAATACGTCTCTTTCTGGCTGTAAGAAGAGTTACTTGCATAGCGAAGTTCCACAGGTTTTTACTTTGTCATGCTGTGGGATTAACATTGAAATTATTACAGCTGTAAAGGGACACAAAAGCCACACTCTTTAAGGTACAGCCCCAGTTACACCTACCATCACCCTGGCTATATTAACCTTATGTAAGAGGTTCAGAAACCTCTCCACCATCTGCTTAGAATCAGATTTTTTGTTTTCTGTCCAAATTTAAAAGCTCTGTTTGAACACAGTAACATAGTAACAAGAATTGTTACTAATATTAGCATTTTTCCTCCTATTTTAACAGAAGCACTAACATAATTGTAGCACTACAGCACATTAAAGAAGGCAAAGAGTGAGAATGTCAGGGCACATCAGGCAGGTACGCATTGGCAGTCACACCTATTTGATAAACACAGAGCATTCTTGGCATTTGGCTACAGAAGACACAGCAAAGCACTTTTACGTTACCAGTCCAGCAATAATTTTCCTCGAAAGCTAAACATGGGAGAACTAATTTTGTTTGTTTGTTTGTTCGCCGCTTTGTTTCCCAAGCGTGAGTTTAACGTCTCCCATTTGCTGAGCCGCGCTCTGAAGGTCAAATGATAAACCTCGTACAGCACTTTTATCACAGCGCATCTGCTCAAAGAGCCGACCTCGAGCCCACGGTGCTTTGCCTTCTCACCAGGCTCTTCAGGGCTGGCAGGGTCCCGTGCTAAGCTCTCCGGCATTTCTACCCAGCTGAAAAGTCTCTCACAAGCCCGGGAGCCCACTCGCACTACAAAGTTGCACTGCAGTGTAAATAAACACACTAAGTTAAACCTCCATCCTCCCGCTTTCTAAAGGCACGGCCAGGTCCGAAGCGAGCCAAGAGGACGCAGCTCTCGCCACTCACCAGCCGCAAGCCGGGGCAGATGGGCAGGAAGGAGGCGGCAGCCCGCTCTCGACCCAGGTATCCCCCGGCTCCGCGCCCGCTCTCCCCGCAGCCGCTGCTCCGCTCGCCCCAACGCTGGCCCCGAGCGGGGAGCGCCAGGAGCCGGGGCCGCCCCTCCCCGCGGCAGGTCCGGGCTCCGGCAGCGCCCGGCGGCTCCTCCCTGCTCCTTCTGCCGCCGCGGGAGCCCCGGGCCGCTCCCCGCCCTCGCTCCCAGCCCCCTCGGATCGGGTTCGGGGCGCGGGGCTGAGCCGAGCGCCGCAGCCTCACCTGCCGGCGCCCGCCGGCGCTGCGCGACCCGCGGGCTCCGCGCCAGCCTTTCCACGAGGAGAGCACGAGTGGCACCACCGCGGCACCGGCTTTCGGAAAGGGAAAGAGCCGAGGAAGATGGGAGACTGAAAACAGCACCGGGGTTCATCTGGAGTGCTTTTCAAACTCACTTCAGCCCTCATTAGCTCTTGGCAAAGGGCTTGTCCCCCAGCACCAAGCTCTTACTTCATCCTTTGGTTGTCAGGCATTTCTTACTAAATATTGCTGTGTGGCTAAAAATCTCTAACAGGTCTCCAGCAACAAAATACCTACTGGGATTTAAGAGCTAAATTTACCCCACCAGATTTTAGGATATTTGTGCCTTAAAAAGCTTGTTGCATACATGAGTATTGAGGATCTGGTAGTTCATCTCCATGTACTTCTCAAATAACATTTTTGGTAAGACTATAAATACAAACGTTAATTGTTACAGACTATTAATGCGAAAACCTGAAAATTTCATGGCTCACAACTCAAAATGAAAAAATAGAGATTACCAAATCTGGGGATATTTAAACCCTCACTTCTAGGTATTAATGTGGGGAACATGGTACTTGCTCACTTCGCAGAGCTGTATTATGAGGAGGTTAAAACCCTACCAGAGGAAGTGCTGTAAACTGGTCTCAATCTGTGGTATACCAGGATATTATGTTCAAACTAACTACTAAAACTCATGTGCCCACAAACCTTGTGTTTTGGGAGCTGACTCCTGTTTTTTCCTCAGCTCTGGGTATCTCAGATACAAACCTCAGAACTGGCATCTTCCTGGGGCAGATCTTGTGAACCAGTCCCTGGTAAATCCAAAGTAGATCACAATTCACAGGTGTCTGACTGGCCTTTAGAAGCCCTCTCCTTACCCTCTACAGGAGCTGATTACAGGGTCAAGTTGAACTGGTTTGACCAAAAGTACTTTCTCATCTATAAGCACCTTTACTCTGCAAACAAAAGATTTAACCAAAGGAACACTGAGGCTCAATTTCCCTTAGCGTGACCTTAGAATTACACATCCCAGTTGTGATCCAAGTTTTTACACAAGGCAGCTCTTCTTGCTAACTGGATCTGGTCTTTAACGGGTGGTGAGAAACTGTGCTGCTTTCCCACTTCTAAGGGGAAACTTTTTTTTTTTAAACCTGTCTTCCTTGACTTCCTCACTGAGCTTCAACTGGGAAATTTCACTGGCATCAGCTGCCATCTCCACCTCCCCCACACCATCAGCATCCTATCTAAAACATCATTTTCATCATTAATGGATTCTCTAACAGAAAACGTGCGTTCCATCCAAAGTAGAACCACTCACCATTAATAATCCAGGACAGTTTTTATATAAGAAACTCAAAATGTATTTATTGAGCAAAACAGCACTACTACAAAGCAGATAACTGTCAATCATAATTCAAAATGAAAGTAGGACTGCAATACAGTATTCACTTTCTGAATATCTGGAACACATAATAAAGGCTGGAAGCACCGCACCAGAAGAATAATCTCACTTTTCCAAAGTCACATAACTCCATGTATTTTTTGAAAAACACATCTACTAATAAAAGTATTTCTGAAATGTGTAAATATTACTGTGTATCAATTCACTGCAGATACTGTATCCCTGTCCTGTGTATTTGCTAACCATCTCGAAGAAGTGACAAGAGGCACCTAATATTTGCTCACTGCTTTTATATCTAGGAGGAAAAGGACTATAAAAATCTGAAGGACTACAGTCTATTAAAATTCTTAGATTATATGTACTGCAGAAAATAGTGTTAGTTTCTTAGCACATAAATTTAATGCAGATACTTGTTCCCAAGGACGACAGAAAAGTGAATGTATAATGCATGTTCATAGATATGCTTAATAAAAGTATTTGTCCAAATGGGATTTAAATAGTGTATCATATATTTGAATTACAGACTTGTAGTAGATTATTGCCTTTACAATATCTGAAAACTAAACTCATCACTAAGTGCTGAGAAACCTTTTCCCTATGCTACACTCAAGCCCTGCAGAGCCTTTGTTGCCCAGGGTCCCCTCAGCATATTCCTGGTTTGGACACTTCCATCATCTACCCTTGAACATTCCCTTCTTTAGCATCACTTCTAATGTTGCTACTTATCCCACCAGTCATCTCCAGCAATATCAGACAAATTCTTTACTTGCAAGTGATTAGAAAATACAGCTGAGCCCTACAGCATATTGAATGCCGGTACAGGAAAACCAGGGGAAGGTGAAAAAGGATGGAAGAATTTAGAGTGATTTAAGGCAGACCAGGAATGTCAGATTTGATCTGTGGAAGCCTCGAGAGGATAAATGAGTAACACTCTGCTCTACTCACTGCCTGGAAATGCATCTATGCAGGGAATCTGGAGGACATTTGCACTACTAATTCAGCCTTGATTTAAGTCAATATGATCCTCGATGCATCAGGAAGTTCTGTCTACCTATGGATCTACCAATACATTTTACAAGTACTTTGCATGTCCTAATCAAAAGAAAAGTTCTTTAACTTAGTTATCATAAGAGATGCTTTGTCCATTTTTCTATCCTAAGTGGCACTTTTTAAACTGAAATTTTAAAATAACATTTTTCACAGTATACTTCATGAATAAAATCAAGTAGTAGTAAAATGACTAACAGAGTTCCCAGGTTTCTGTACACAATACTTAGGAAAAAGGTAAATACTATTACGAAGATAACCATGTTAGAGACTCAAAGGAGCTGTAGTCTGTGTAAGAAGACGAGCCTAAAAACCTGAAGCTTGTATTTACAAAGTAGGACTGACAGTGTTTTAATGCCTGAGTTTTGATCATTCTCTCTCTTCAAACAAGATACAAAGACCTGAAATACTTGGCTGTGACCCTTTCATAGCCTTTCCTAAACTGAAGACATAGGGCAATGCAATTGAGTGCCAGCCACTTCTCCAACCTTTGGCTGCCCATGATCAAGAGCTGTGACCAAGCTGCCACACTTCCACCACAGGAGCTGCAGCTACACCTTGGACCCTTTCCTGGCTGGATGCCTTCACTTGCCTCTCTGGGCTTAATTTGACATTAATCACAGGTTCTCCTTGTCACAGTGTCACTCCTTCAAAGAGAGAGATTCAGAAGAAGCTGAAAGACTTTGAGCATTGAACATTAATAAGAGAGCTGGTGGCAGTCTTGGGTGTTCTGAGGACGAATGGGTGATGAAGGACTAAGCAAGTGCTCAGGAAAAGAGTGGAGAGTCTTCCAAAATCCTTGTGAGCCAGACAGAAGGCACAAGAGGTGCTGTAGAAATTCTGGTGAATTGCTAATGAACTGGGGAGAATAAGGGAATATGGAATAAAAGAGCCAGTTAGAGGTTAAAATGACAAAATGAGTTCTGCACGTGGCACGTGTACTCTGCACATATTTTATTACAGCTACATTGAATTTTTATTACAATTCCTATCCACCAACAGAATTTCCTGGCTGGTGTTTTCTTTTTTCTTGGATGCCAAAGTCTCTGTTGCCTTTTAGATGCCATAGCACAGTACTTGCAGTAGGCAATTTACCAAATGCCTTTTAAAATAAACAACGTAGCAGGAAAAATATGGTAGGAACCAACCATTCATTTACTACTTCTCATACTAAAGTGTATTTTTGTGCAAAACCTGAAGTAATACGAAGATAGCAGCACCTACTTTAATCATTCAGAGGCACACAGAGCACATACCACGAACTTGCAGCTTCTAGCAGCACATGGGACATGCCAGCACTGCATTGAGGAAGTTAATTGGGCTGAGTCAGCTTGATCCATCAGAGATTACAAGGTCTAGACTGCCACTGATCCTCACACCTGACAACCTGCAGAGAGATCCAAGAGCCTACACGGTGCTCCCAAGCGTTCTTGGGTCCAGAAATATGAAGCAAAGATGCAAAGTGACTCACCTGAGACTGCGGCCACGCAAACGTCAGCTGTCTGCTCCTAAGCATAAACTGAACCTGAAAAGAGAATGGCTGTGTCTATAAGGAGATGGAATTGGAAACACTCTCAAAGTTGGCATTTGGAAGCCTCTGAACACTGGAGTTAATTCACAACCTGTGTTACCCATCCAGAGATGAAAGAAAATATTGCAAAAAATAAAAACAAAAGCACCAAGCAATGAAAATCTGGCACTTCAATCTGTAGGTTTATTTATTTGAGATACAAGATGAAAAAAAGGAAGTGATTGAAATTCAAGGTCTTAAAATCTGCATCCTATTACACTGATATTCTTCTATACACTTTTTTCTTCCCCTTGAAGTGTAGTAGACAGACCTTCTTATAAATATAGGTTGCAATACAAGCAAAACTGATTCAATATCATCATATATCTATGGCAGAAGCCCTAAGTAGAGTCCTCCATTTACAGACTGCTGCCTCCATAAAGATGAAATACTGTCTGATCAATAGAGGACGTGAAGTAAATTGACTGTCCTTCTCCAGCTTCCACTCAGCCAGACTTTATCACAAAATCTTTCATAATTGATAACCTGGAGAACGGCTGAGAATTAAGTGAGTTTACAGGCTGAAAAATCTTTAAGCCTTGCAAAGCAGTCTTCCTCCAGCACTAGTGACAGGGGAGAAGTTAGGACATGCTTGCTGCTCATGCTCTATTCATTGTGGTTGTTTTTTGGGCTTTGATTTGTTTGTTTGTTTTGGTTGTTTGGGTTTTAAGATATGCAAAGGACATCTGGGTTGGATTTGGAAAATTTAAACTCCACACACTACATTCAATAAACCAGATACCAACGCATTCTTTTTAATATGCTGGAAACTGGACATTCAAGGCCACATCAGCTTAAATAACATTGAAAGTCAAAGCACAGAAATAAATTTCTGGGGGCAAAGAGGGTCCTTCATTGTCCATGAAGTGCCCAGAACAATGTCCTCTCAGTCCTTAGCGTAATGAAAGAGTCAGTTCAGTATGAATCTGCAAACAAATACCGCCTGATTCTAAACTATTTCCTTTATTGATTTCTTCTGTCCTTTATTGATTTTTTTAAAAAGGTCTCAAATGATGACAATGACATTTTACAGCCGTGCCTCCTCCCCCAACTGAAACAAGACACAAGCAACATTTCTCTAACTTTTTAACTGAGATCCTGAGATTTTAAATCACATCATGTGAAGGCTGAGTTCGATGACATATAAGACTGTCTTATTTTATCTACTTACAGAACAGAAATACTAACATAAATTTAATGACTTTTTTTGGTGGAGATCTAACAGACATAAACCTTTTATTTTCCATGTTTTCAAACCACACGTACTCTGAATTGAAATGCATATCTGAGGCTTCACGGTAACTCAAGTCCCACATCACACAAAAGCCTTGAAAAGCTATTAAGTTTTAAAATTCCCCACACTGGATGAAATTATTTACATTACTAAAATAAAACTGAAAGTTGTGTATTAATCATGAAAAAGAGAAGAAAACATTAGACTTAATACTCTGCAAAAAAGCTTTAATATGGAAAGTTTATAAGACAGTTTTATTAGCATCTCAAATAGTTTTCAGATACTAATATGAAGAAAAGTTGTTAAAAATCCAAATAAATCTGGAAGCAGAATTGCATATCTATACTTCTGATTTATCTACAGCTTACAATGTTTTGAAGGAATTTTTAATAGCTTGTCTTCAGCTGTAAAAGCTTCATTCTCTAAACAGAGTGCTCCAATAATAAGTTACATTAAAATGCAGCTGCATAAACATGTTTACACACAGTTATATTTTCTCATTCACATTCCTTTCTCACAGGTGTACCTTTTCCACTATGAAGTAACTACACTTAAGTGTATCTTATGTAAGTGCACACATGTATAATGTCACTTGTAAAATAGTCCAGACTGACCAGGGGGAAAAACTAACAGAATGCTTTATCTGAACATAAAATAAACAAGTGACATAAAAAGCAGTAATTCTACCACTTGTACAACACCAGCACTTAAATTACAACCACCAGCCTGATGGCAGTGAAAGCGACTATTGCAGTGTAATTTTTTTTTTCTGTGACAGGAGAAATGTATTTTACAAACACTGTTTTAATAACCACCATATTAACTTGTCTACAATCAAAGAAATAACAAAGAACTGCATTTCTCCCATCATTTGGAGAAATTCATATAACAGTCCAGAAACCACAAATACCACTACTTCCATTTCAGTTAGGGAAGTAAATGAAAAGTCACTTATTTCAGATTCATATTCTTAGTTCAGGAAACAGCAAAGTCTTGCAATGTACAGGATTCTTTCAAAAGATAGCAATTATTTTTAAGATATGGACCACTGTTTTGAACTTAATTTAGGGAAACTAAAAATGTAACATCCATATTTATGGCACCTTCATAAGTATTGCCATATAATGGTTATGCAATATAAACCGCTGTGTGCAAAATAAACTTTTATGTTGCAGATATCATAGAACTATTCATTTCGCTGTTCATTTCATTCACTTACACAGCTAAGTAGAAGGTTCTTGCTATTCTTTTAATAGCAAACTAGGGAACAATTGTAATTCTGAAACATTTCTTCTACGTATTGCACATTCATCCTTCAACCTAGCCTAGCTCCCTAGGCTTAGTAAGACTAACAGGAGAAGAAATCCCTACCAGCTTCTTAGTTGTTCATTTTTTTTTTAAAGATTTTCAAAATTAACTGCCTAAACCTTCAAACAATACATGAAAGAGCTTCCCCTCCTTTTGTGCTCAACCAACATCACACCTTCACCCTTCTTCATTAGGAAAGTGGAACAAGCACCAGAGCTTTTTTTTTTTTTTTTTCCTTCAGAAAAAAAGAGAGATCTAAGTGTTTGGAGCAAACAAGCATTGCTAGAGCCCATAGAGGACCTTTTATTTGAAGTGAGCTTTACTGACACACTAAACGAAGGCCTGCCTGACAGACAAGGCAAAAGACAATGGTATTTGAGCACAACCTCAGTGTTTGCTCACCAGGCTGCTGGCCTGCCACAGGCTTACCCAAACACAGCCCCTGCAAGGCGAAGTCAATCTTTTCTGGCTGTCTCTTAGCAAACAGATGTGAGCCTGGGAATTCCTCATACATTCAGATAAATCAAGAACGAGACCATGCAGAGCCCCAGTCTCCATAGCTTTAGAAGGAGATGTCAGATTTCCCCAGGAGGCTCTGATTTCACACTACTTAGACTAAAATACAGTTATTGCTCATCATATGCAAGTCACGTAATTTCCAAAACTGTTCACCAAGCTTGATATGTTTCTGTTTCACCTGCTACTCCACAGGAAAAACCTTGAGACAAGTCTAAACTATGAAACACCTACGTAACATTCCCCTATGTTATTTTTTTAATGCTATCTCTATTCCTTTTGTATTATGCCCAGGGGTAGTGAGGCGTGTCTTCTCAAAAAACTGATCTGGCGTTTTCTACTGTGCACACGTTCCCTGGAGCCACACAGTTCTGACTGTACAGTACAAAACTTGCATTGTCAGTATGAAACTGAAATTGTACCTTCCTGATAAATGCTCAAATCAAGAAATCCTTTAGAAAAGCACAAAGTACACAAACATTGCATTACAGTTGTAATACAAACCCAGATAAATTGTTTCTCTACATGAGGTCCACTTAAGAAACCAGATTTTTATGTAGAAGATGACCCAGTATTGACAAAAATGTCTAAGGTGATGTACTTGAGTGCTTTTCAAACCTAATGGTACCCCTTGAGATTTACATTCAATAAATACAGTTGGATAGCTACTTAAAGATGGAATTCAAGAACAGAGTTTGACTACACTATGTATTCTGAGACATATATAGAAATTCAGTTGGACAGTATTGCTTTTACCATTTTATCCAATTACAATACAGGCTACACATGCTCAGTTTCAATGAGATTCACTGGAATAGGATTTGGTTCTCCACTGGTTACATGAACTCTAGTCTCAGATTAACTCTCCTCACCCAAGAATTAAGGGATCTTAAGAGGATCAGCTGCTGAAATGTATTTAGGAGTACAGTATCTTTCCATACGCAGGATTTGAGGATCAGCACTCTGAAGCAGCAAGACTGATAGAAGTCTGCAAAGGAAGCCAGGCTATGAGAACTGAGCGAACACTAGTCACTTCTGGTCACCAGAGACTACAACTGTGGAGTTGGGGGTGTTTTTTTATACCCTGGCAAAGAGGACTGCCTGGGTATATGCCAGCAGTACCACAGCTGTACAAAGTTAACACCAGCAAAGCACCTCCATATCAGGGATGGAGAGAAGGAAACAGCAGCTGTGGAAGACTCTTGGCAGCCTCAGGCAGCAGCAGCTGCACAGCCCTTCCACGGCTCCAAGGAAAGTTTGGTCCCTTTGCAATTCCCTCCCTTCCAGCTCCCTTAATTGGGCCACGTACCTGTTCCAGGGCATGGGCACTGGTAATTTTAATGAACCTGAGAAATCCGTTTACTACCAAGCCATTGAACCTTTATAGCAAGTGTTCAGATATTAAAACCTGAATATTCTTTTTATAAAAATTTTAAATCTTATTTCACAGAACAGCCTTGTTTAGTCTACAGAGTTAACAGTCACCAGCGATATCATTTTAGAGAGCAATGCACGCAAAAGATACTGACCTTCCCAGCAAGAACTCACAGCCCAGCTATTAAAAAAACCCCACCAGCCACAGTAAGGTTACTTCATTTGTCAGAAGATAGTAATCTTTGCATATGCCCTTTCCAAAACAACTTAAGTATAAATCTACCAGCAAAAAAAAATCTTTCCCAAAGAGTTTGCTTTAGAAACAAAGCCAAAAATAATCTAACCCTAGGGGAACCATCCCAATGAATTTTACATGACTTGTTCTTCATACTTGTATGACACATCCATGTTTTTCCTCACAGTGAACAAAAAAAAAAGTGTCACATGGATCTGGTCACAGCACTCAAAGGCACACAAAGTTATTGCTAGGCATTAGAAGAGACTGTAATATCAACCAGTGTTCTTTCCACCTTTCCAGTACAGCTGAGTGTGAGCTGCCGGGCAGGACCAACACTTAGTGCACAGCAAGTGACCCTGAGCTCCTTGGTTACTGGCACATTATAAACCAGGGGTGAGAGCAAGCTGCTCCACACACCAAGGGGAAGGGGGCTGAGAAGAAAGGAGAGAAAGGAACCTGGACTGCTTGGCCCAGGGTCGGAGGACAAAGAATTTCAGAGCTAGGCGGTAATTTTAAGAGGCAAGCGCTTATCACGCAAACATGTGCTCATCACACTCACCCACACACTTCCTCTTCAGAGATTACTTTTAATCCCAATAAATCATCTAAATTCAACTTCCCACATACTTGCACAAGCATGTTTGCTGGCATAAGGATGGTGGCTACAGCAGGCAAGGATAACAAGATGGGGGGGATGCATTTCTTTCAGTGGCACTGATGACTTAGGTTCGCTTAGGAGAACACGTGCATATAATGTGTAATTAGAGTACAAACTGCAAAAGCAATAGGCTTTACAAGACTGAGGAGGAACTTCTAAAAAATGCTTAAGAAAAAGCATGCAGTACACAGAATATAACTAAGAGGCAGAAATGCAAATCACAGTGATAAGCATGATGCACAATCTATGGCTCTACGTTTTCTGTAAAACAAGTAATTGCTGAACTAGTTTTGAATTCTCACAAAATAACAAAGCAGAAACAAAGGGCTGTGTTCAAAATGCTTACAAACTGAAATTCCAGTTCCCTACATACAGGACTTTCTTTCATTAGGACAAGATGGAAAACAAGTCAGCAATTAGCATTCTAATTCAATACTAAAACATAGTGGGCTGCAATTGGTAAAGGCACTGACGGGCATTTTCCCAGGTTTCTTGTTGAATGACTGCACTTCTTCTTTCAGAAAAAAACAAGTCAACAGCTCAACAACATCATTATCTGCTATAACTTTCTTCACAAGTGCTGCATTACTGAGCTACTTGCATGGCTACTGTAAACACTGAGCAGGAGCATCAATGCTCTTCAGATTATCAGTCAGAGCATGACCGAGAAAGAAGAGTCAGGCTTCTTGTGCACAGCACACACCCAAAAGGCTGCAGCCCTCAGGAGCTAGTTTGCAGGTAAACACGTGAGTGACAGCAGATAAAGTTGTATTCCATTGAAATCGCAGGGGTGAAACCTTCAGAGGGAGGCAATTCAAGGCAAACCGTGCTGCGCATTACTGGATTCTACACAGTTCTTCGCAAAAGCCTTATGGCTTAAGAAATATAAGAACAGGTTCCGTTAAATTTCCTATGCTCACTCCTCATATTTAAAGGCGGAAAGAAATATTTCCTTCAGGGAAGGGGGGCCCAGTTCATAATTTCTGGATTAAACCCATTACTATTAGCTGCAGAATGAAATTATTAGTGACAGGTTCACTGAATTACCTCTTTACAGAGGTCACGGGAGCTTCCTAGAAACCTAAAACTGCCACTGTAAATTTAGCTAATAACAACTGAGTTTTTGAAACCACCTAAATTAGAGATAAACATAATAAAGAACCTGCTTTAATACCCTAATTTAGTCATGCACGATAGCACAATACATTTTCATTTTTTCACTTTGAAGTTATAAACCCAGAAATACAAGAGTTTTGGCATGCACCACTATTACATCAACATTTTATATCCACAGATGTGGATGTAGAATTTCTATTGATTTTAAATATGCTCATTTCTCTTTGAACTATAACAAATCAAGAATGATTTTTCTGGCAAGTACACAAAACGTAGCTTGATTCGCATATTTAAAACAAGATTATACAGAGGCTTAAAATAGGATTAAACAAAAGCTTTCACCACATAAAATTCTGTTATGAAATGAATCCATTGTGCAATATCAAGAATCTGAAAAAAAAAGAAACCACATGTACAAAAATCTTACTTTCATTCTATATTTAGTACTGCCATTTTGAAGTTTTGCTGATTTCATCAATTATTGATGAAGGACCCTAGATAGAAATTGTTCAACCCACCACTTTATAGGCTACACTTAGCTCTGCTTAATCTTCCAAGACAGTTAATAAACTTTGTGCACTGTTTCATGTAAAGTACATACAGATCCTCAAAGCTCAGCCTGTGTTCCCCCTTCCAAGGATGTGACCTCACCACCAGATTATAAAGTCCTGTTTCTCTTACTGGTCGCTCTGGTCCTGTAAATTTTGCATTCCTAGTAGTACAAAGGATGCCCTTCATCCCAACCCAGTAAAGAGCTGAGTAGTTAAGAGTCCACTACTTGGTGAGAAACCTCAGCTTGAAATCCTTCAGCTGGATTTCAGCATTAAATCCAAGTCTTCCTGTTTTTAGGGTTATCACTACAGCTGCCCAGCAATTATATCCAAGCTTTGCAGGGCATGTGGAGACACTGGTGTGGTGCTGCTGCAGTGGCACTTGGACACTGGGGCTGATGCCTTAGGTTTTAANGGCATTGGCAGGAGCAGCACCGGGCACAGCTCAGCTCCCCAGCACACCGGTTTGCCTGGCTGCTGGAACCACGGGGGGACTGGATGTTACATTTGCTTCCACCAAGCTCTCCACTCCTCCCACAAGCAGTGAGAGGCTTCATCCCTGCTGTCCCTCCCAACTTCTGATCTACATTGGCACAGGTTACTTCAAGAACTCCAAAAGTAATGCCATTCCACCCTATCCAAACCCCTTTTGAAAGGCCTATTTTTACACAGTGTAAAAAGAAACACTTTGAATTCTGATGATTCATAAGGAATTGACAGGTAAAGTGGTGCTATAACTGAATTACCATGGAAGAAATGGAACACCCCATGAAATGGTCATGGTAAATCTTACACTAAAATGAGGGTCACCTGTCACAACTGAGCCATGTACATTAGTATTGAACAGGAACCTAATAGAGCTCTCACAGTCTCACAAGCCTTAAATAGATTTCAAATGTGCTCTGTTATGATTTATTTTACTGGTGGAACACTATTGTGCAAAGATCACAGAATCCCACTGACCCTGGTCCTGAGTTCCCTGGAACTACTACCAAAATTCCAGAGACCCTGAATCTGAAGTAGACTGATAGTAATTTGCAGTTAAGAGACTAACCTACCATAGAAGGCAGGTTTCTTGGTATAAATTCAGCTCCCTTTGTAATTTCTTTTTTCTGCTTACTATTGTAAGGGGTTTTGTTTTAATAACAAATGTATCTCATGCAACAGCAAGACATACCCATAACAGATAATGATGCAAAAGCCTGGAAAAAGAGCTTGATTAATCAGCTGTAAGATTCAGTATCACCTTTTGCATAGGACACATCTGATTCTGAACAGGGAAGGCAAACATGCTTTGCGCTGTGCTAGTCTCTGTATCTTTGTGGTAGAGAGTAAGACCGTATTATTCAACTTCCTCCTGGCACTGGGTGTCTAATTTGGAAAAATGACCACACTCTCCAGGTGTCTAGGGTTGAGCAACTGACCTCACTAAAATAAGAATTTCTTTGAATAGTTCCAATTCAGAACTCGCAGAATACTCTCAGTATTCAGAATTTGCAGAGTACTCTCGGTAAGATTAAGCCAAGAAAGGACAGGCACTTAAACACTGAAGTGTTTCTCATCCTGCAAAAGAACCTTAGGGGTAACAAAGACTAATTTAAGTAAGTAACCAAAATGCTGAGAAATTTGCAAGGAAACCGAGGCACTGAAGTCTTGGAGTGGTCTAAACTATCTCCAAATATTATTTTATATTGTATTTCAGGAATCTAGCTCCTCTTGCAGTACAACTTCTGCTACCCTTCAAGACATTAGGTGATCTAAAATTCAAAAAGCTCTGTCAGGGGCTGTGCTGAATTATCTACCATCTGGAAACTGTAAAAATCAAAATTATATGAAGGGACACAAAAAATACTATTAAAATACAATGGTGATGGTAAAGCTTGACAACTTTCCAACAGAACTAACTGAAACCTGCCTTTTCTGAAGACCCACATAACTTAGAGCAAGCTGATTGAGAGCTAAGAGCCCTGAGGCATCAGGGCTACCCAAGGCTACCCAAGCAGAGTCTCCTATCCGTGAAGATTAAACTCTATTTCCTTCTACAATGAAATGCAGAATTTTTTTGGTTTAGCTTTTAAATTGGTTAAAAAATATAAATCTAATTTCAAAACACTGACGTTCTTTCCAAGAGTACAGTTCTCTTTATCCAGCCAACTCTATATAGTCTCTTTCTGAAAAACATAGCACTACTCAAAATTAAGTTAAAGGATTATTTGGAGTTGTCTTGCATAAACACAAGCCAAGTATCAGCTTAAGTTACTATAATGGTCTTTATATAGGCTCGTAAGTCACACGGCAAATTCTGGCAGAAACAGACTTCAGTCTTTAGACACGTTTAGGTATTTGAACATAGTGCCAAAAGTCTCCCAAAGATAAGTGAAACACAACAGGAAAACTGGTTTTAATATCCGAAGAGTTACTCAAGCTCAACTGAATTTATCAAGATAAAGAATACATTTTTCTTGCTATGCAGAGCACAGATGAATCTTTCTGCTCAATATCGAACAGCTGTTGAAAACAACAGATGCTGAAAATTCTCGTAAGAGATTCTACAAAAAATCTTTCACGGAGCAAATTACTTTGCAACCTAAACACTAGAGTTCCTTTAATGAAATCAATTTCTATGCCATAGTCTTAATTTCAGTTTCCTTCATACAGTCATTCAACCTACAGCCCCTAAGCTTTCTATTCAGGAAGTTCTCATACCAGCAGTTGTCTTCCATAAAGAGCCTTGTTCCCTTAACAGTGCTAGTATTTGCTCAGCGAAATATTAGTTCCTGCAACCTGTCAGAAAGGAACTGAACAACAACACACTCTGGTCTGACCGAAAAAAAAGAAGTAAAAAAGCCTAAACAAAAACAAAAAGGACACATTTTATAAACTGGGTGTTTTACTCTAAATAGGATAATTCTGCTTATTCCACACTCCAAAGCTGAAAATTGTAGCGTTTCACCAATTTACCAAAAAGCTTTTATTTTTTTCACCCAAGGTTTAAACCAAATGTGTCTCAGCACTGGATCCCAAACTTTAATTTCCTTCTACTTCTGCTATTGTTATGCCAGCACTTCTAAATATTTACCCTTCCCAGATTCCTAAAATGGAAGAAGCCGGGGTTCTTTTGTAGTGCAGATGATTTGCACAGACCACAAGCAGTGGAGAAATTCTCACGCTTTCATGGGAGAGAACTGGATTTAGGGGACACTTTGCTCCTGACAGGGCAAAGCAATCTTTAATAAATTTAAATTGAAGGGTCTTTCTAGCACAGCGGGATTATGTATGTCTTCCTTATGTACAATGATAAACATTAAAGGTATTAGGAGACATTCCTTAGAGAACTGCAGATTTACATTTTTCATAAAGTATAGATGCGATTAAACTGCATCTAAAGCTGGAAATGTTTAGCACTAAGCTACTGAAAAATTACTTTTCTGTGTGCGTTACTTCAATTTATCTTCTGAAAAATTGAACTGTCATTATAGATAAGGATTCAGTAAAAGCTTAATCAAAAACGTGAAGGCAATACTAACAAAATGCAACCATAAACAACATGAAAAAGAAAACTGCATTTTTATCCCTACTGAATCTTTTGGAGTCTCCACAAGGGCAACTTAGTCCTTGCTATCAAAGAGGGAAGTCAGCTTGGTCTTTGCTGGCATCACACATTCAGCAAAGTGACCTACAAGAGAAATGC
>VYZQ01029519.1:43839-58803 GCA_013400655.1 Mystacornis crossleyi
ACTAGGGGCTAAAGGAAGAGGAGTCGTCAGTTGTAAGTGCACCAGAAAGAAAAACAGGAACACACTTCCTGGGGCTTTTTAAATTACACTTCAAGAGCTATTGTTACTAATAGCTGCTCTGAGCTGTAAAAACTGCAACCTTGGAGGGCAAAAGTCAAAGAAACCCTACTGGTTTTCCCCGGATTACTCACAGAATTAATAAGATCATTTGGAAGGCAGCCTTGAGGTTATCAGAAATCTCCTGTCACATGCCCACAGCAAACTTTTCCAGCATCTCTGCTTACAATTCTTTAATGAACTGCAGCACTGAAGCAGAAATCCTCTTGCCTGCTAGCAGGTCGTGCTGGAATGCAATTTGGCTACCTACGTGTTTTGCGTTTCCAACAGCAAAGTTACAAAAAAGAAAAAGAAACAGATAAGTCTTTAGCAGTTTTCCACTACATGATTCTGAAATAGCTTTTAAAAGTGTATTTAACACTGAAAAAATAAATGTCACAACTTCTGTATCGATATTATTACTGACAATATAAGCAAATTCTCTTAATTTTTCAGTACATAATCAAAGAGAACATTGCCTTAAAGTGCCATAGGAAGTGTTCCTTCTTAAAATATTCTTTAAAGCAATAGCACTGGAACAGGCTGTTCAGGGAGGTCACGGAGTCTCCCTCTCTGGAGATATTCGAAACCCACCCGGACACGTTCCTGTGCCACCTGTTCCAGGTGACCCTGCCTTGGCAGGGGGTTGGACTGGTGATCTCCAGAGGTCCCTCCCAACCCTATCAATTCTGCAATTTTGTAGCAGGTCTCAGGCACGGAGAAACAATCTGAAAAATGACAGTTCGTAGTTGAATTGAGGACTGCTGTTTTGACACACAGAAAATCCTAAATATCAGTGGAACTAAATGTTGGATATGATTCAAACTGATTCTTGTCAAGGAAGGAATTGTAGGATTTTAGCTACGGGCATGTCTTCACTACACCATGTTTAGGTACTTGGAGGATTTTGGCCCAAGCCACTATTTGTGTACAAGTATCTCATATTCTGAGCACCTGGTTCAATGAAGTTCCCTACAAAACAGACACCGAGACGGATATCAAAAATACAGCTCACCAGGCAGAAGCTCAGACATTCACTGTGAATTTGTGATGGGAGGCCAGCAGGAGAGCAACCCAAACTGGTGTGCCCACTACACGACAGCCTTTCAATATGGCCACAAGAATAAGTGGAATCAGGTAGAGATCAAACAAAGAAAAATGACAGTACTCATGGCAAAGCAGGATTTCAGCTTGTCCTTCACGTGATGGGCTTGGTCAAATATCTGGCATTGCTGAAAGTGCACATCTGAAGTGTTACGCATCTGAAAATCCCTTTTTTTTTGGCCTTCTGGACAAACTTTCTGAGAAGAAAATTAAAGGACTTGAAGAGGGTGAATCAGTCTGGGAGCCAGTGTAACATTACAGAAGAGCAGAGACTGAATGCATGTCATCATCAGGTTGGAACCCAAGGGAATAATAAAACCCCAAAACTTAACCTCCCTCCTCAAAAATCAAAAAAGAGGCCAAAATCCCCAGAACAGTCTGCTATAGTTAAGAAGCTGAATTAACTTTTTTATCCGTTTGAGAGAAACCGGTATTTGTGGAAGGATTTTGCTGGTTCAATCAGTACACTCATTGGAGACTTAAGATAATCAGGCATGGACTGCCACAGCTTAAAACAATGTTTTGCAATATTCAACTTCCCCTCCTACATCCCAGGCAATCCAAAATGGATTCCAAGCAGGCAGAAAAATTAAGGGTCTTTAGCCAGTCACATCTGTTTTACTTGAAAAGCTATAAGCAGCACAAATCCAACACATCAGGAGGCAGAAGGAACACAGACATACATCCAAAGACACTGCTCTTTGTTTCCAGAACAGAAGGTTAAATCAGAATGTGGAGTGAGGTTGTGTGTCTCAACTGCTGTACATGGAATTCACTGTCCTGAGAAGGGTTAACATGGAGAGCTTGTTGACCACTTGAACGTGCAAACCTGGGCATATTTTTTGGCACATTAGAAACAGCCTTAATGCATTGTCTGAGATATTTTAAGTCATAAATCCTATTACATGACATGCACTTTTAAGAAATCCCATGAGACTGCTGTTGTCTGCTGTCTGGGCACTGCTGATTCACCGTTTGCATCCACGTGCTGCAAATATTGCTGTCATGTGCAACATTCTGTGTCTGAGTTCAGCATCTTGTTTGCGTTGGGAACTTTTGCCCACTCTTGACAGAAAAAGTTTAAGATGAGGTTCAGAAATTCCTTGATCAGGGCAGATTCTCCCTTCTCCACATACGACCCATGTCAGGGAGCAGGGAGGAAGGAAGAGAAGACAAGAGAAACAAACCTATTAATAAACTCTCAGAACAGAGAAGCATGGGTATATAAAATTTTGATTAATCAAGTTACCAGTTATCTACACATTTTACTGCAAAAAAGATGGAACAATGCATATCTGTTGCTTCCCCTGTACTGCTACACCATGAGCTTGGGGAGCTGCATGTCCTGCCTTGGAACCAGTCATTTCCATCCAATCCCAACAGCAGCTCTTGGCCCTGCTCCTTTATTTGTGCCATGTTCTATTTGACATGAACCAAATTTGCCACCTGAACAGGTGGGCAACAGCAGCTTGCCGGTCTTGGGCCTTCAGCTACCTTCAACTTTTGGCAAGTGCTCAGTACAAACATTCTTCTATTGGGATGATGCTTCCTAAGTTCAAGCAGCACAGTGTCAGCTGGAACACCCAACAGATGGGACAGATGTACACTGGCTGGTGACATCCATGGCAGCAGGGATGCAGCAGACAAGTAAAGGGTTGTAAATCACGGAGGTTATGAAAGAAAACCACGGTCTTGGAGAAGTCACTTGCAGTGGTAAGATGTGAGGATAATTTCCATTACCTGAAAATAACAGTCACATCCACTTCCTCACCTGTCAATCTTGAAAAAGGACAAAGTTTTAGACCATGAAAACAAGTGTCTGTCTTGGAGCTACTGGGACTGGCACCACAAAAATGTAACGGAGAAATGGACATTCTCTTTTCCCAAAAGCCTTGTGGACAGTAGCTAGAGTCATCCATCAGCTTTCTTACACCATTTTTTTGTAGAATTTTTTTGAGTCAATCATAGTTTTGCCAACAAACAAAGCTTCATCCTGCCATTTCACAGGCAGTCCAGCAACTCTAGCCCAGCATCTGTACAACACCCTAAACTTCGCCCTGCAGACCTCTCTATCAAAAAGGTTAACAGTGATTTTTTTTTTCCCCTTTCACGCTGCTTCACCAGTAACCCCTTTTTTTGGTTTGTCTGACACAATTAAAATATAATTTCTGCATTTTCTGGATGATGACTTCTTGTCAGAACTGTGTTATCTTGGGACTTTCAGACCAAGATGCAATTTTTACACAACATGATTAATAGGAAGTGTCATCACAATCTCACTCTCTCCACAAAGTAACTGATATGAATTTATTATTTCATCTACAGTACCTTCAAGCAAAAATTTTCAAGTCTGAAACAACACAGTGAAAGTAGACAACATCTACACTCCACATTTAAGTTTAGACACTACCAACAAACCAGAACAATTACCAACAAGTGTCTATTTAAATATTTTAAAAGATGAGTATTAAAATCAAGGCAAATTTAACCTGAAAACAAGGATTGAGAATTCACACAGATATGAAAACATGAAATATATGCATGGGAAATGGTGCAGAAAAAAACTACCAAGTTTAGATATCAGGAGTAGGAAAGGAAGATCTGTAACATGCTAGTTCACAGCCAGCCTAAGACAGTATCCACTAAAAAAGTTATCAGACAACTTTTTGACTGCTCATGCAAATTGAATGGATGATTTGATTTCAGAACTGACAGTCTCAAAGAGTCAAGAATTTTTAGACACAGAGTTGCCTGTTCCCACTGCAGTAAACCACCAAGATGACTTTTTCTTTTTAATAGAAAAAAAATAATTTCTCCACAGTAAAAAGTTTTACTCAGTAGAGATCTCAGGAGCGATGGGAAGGGAGCAGACTTGCCTTCAAAAATGCCCTGACATTATTTCAGCATCCCTCAGAGATTACCACTGGGGTAGAAGACTCCCAAGGATATTCCAGTCAAGGTCTCTACGATGCAGTTCGTGCTGGGTGTGGAAAGCCACATGAATTAGCAGTCCGAGGAATTGTCCGAGGAATTGTAAGCATCTTGCTGATCTTGCCTACTAAAGGAATATAAAGTACCTTACTCAATACCCAAAATGTAGTCAAATCTGTGTAATTCAGATAATCAAAAGGTAAATATTTGCGTGCAACTGATGGCAGATTTCTAATACTCTTAATACCTGATTTACATCAGGAATATGACCTTGCGTTTATCTACTCTTTATTTGAAAATAAACTAGTACAATATTTGTGCTCATTTAGGAAAATCACATCTCTGCAAAGGATAATTATGAGAAAGATCAAAACAAAGTGTCTTATTATCAGAATACATGCCATTTCACACTTTCTACACAGTTTTTCTAAGAAATCCAATTTTTCTTAGAGTTTGGACAAGAGTGAAAAAGCAGTCGTAGCTGGATTGAAAATAAACAGTCTGAACCGATCAGCTTCACGAGGGAATCTCAGCGAAAATTTTTAAGTGGAGCTCTGCTTGGAATTTCAAGAAGGTAATTAGGTATAGACCACTTCAAAGTGGGACATGTCTATATTGATCACTGAAACACACAGTATTGCAGAAGGGGAGCCAGTACTTCCAACAGCATTTGAATAAAATATGGATTTTTTAAAAAATCTGTACTCTACAAGAAACATAAGAACAGACAGAGAATAGCTGAGCAGGTCTGCTTTTCATTTTTTTCAAGCTAACATTATTTATGCCCATATCAAAAGCTTCTTTGGAAGCACCAGAACTTAGCTGTTGGCTCCAAATACATTAACATAATTAGAATGGTTTTAAACTTCATTTATGCCATGCTTCCTAACCCTTCTGTGCAGACTGCAAGGGACTGCAGATCCAGTTTGTCTCCCCTCTTGCCGACCTCAGGCAGCATCACAGCTCCACTCGTCCTGCTGAAACTCACAAGCACATGTCCGAGGTCTCTCCTCCACATCACACACCGTACTACCCTCGTGGACACACGATGTGTGCCAACAGCTCAGCTTTCTTCTCTCTGCCCATTTTCTACTGCCAAACTCCAAGTTTTTGTGACAATCACGGGAAAACACTGTCCTGTGTCACACATACATTGCCATACACTGCCTAGATTGCCTGGAACACGTACTGTTTCTAATAAGCTCTTCCTCTCTGCTCCCTGACTCCCTCAGAAGGTTTCCAAGTCACAGCTCCTCTTCACAAAAGCTAAACTGTCAGTATATTAATCTGTCTGGTGCAGAAGTGGGACTTACACCATTTTCTCCTCTCTGTCTGCAAGCACAAATAAAACAAGTGTTTAATTGAGAAAAGAATTGGCTGCTGGCCTCCAAGTTAGCTGACGTTGCACAACAATAGCTAGCACAAGTAGTAGGGCAACTATCCACTATTTTAGCTAAAAAAGACTTCCATGTGTTACACAATATCCAGATTTTTTTAGAAGGCAAAGTGAAAATTCATTTGTCTTTATCCTAAAATAGAATTTCTACTTTTCAGTTTACTGGTTTGGTTGTTTTTTTAACAACTAAATCTGCAATTCATACATATCCCAATACCCAAACACATATTTTCATCAAAAATATATTTTGTAGACTGAGGTGAACAGTGAGTGAACTGAAACTTTGCCTTGATGACATCAGCCAGCTGCAAATAGACTCTAGGTACACTGTCAGAACTGGGAACACAGGCCAAAAGCGCTGGCTCCCTCTCTGGGGATCTAGACAGTAAACAGTATTTCACTTTTAGGATGGAATACACAAAGAAAGTTAATGTACCTGCCTTTTACAACAGAAAGTTATTTCAATAGGTGACCAAACAGGTCATGCCTTCAAATTACCACTATGAAATTTGGGGGTGGAGGGGCGGCAGGGGTGTGTGTGTCTGTGTCTGTGTCTGTGTGTGTGTCTGTGAGGGCACCTGGAAGGCTCAGCTCGCCCCCGTCTCCTCAGGAGGTCGGCCGCATGAAGATCGAGCTGTTCGCAGATGTTGTACCCAAGACAGCAGAGAACTTCAGGTAGGGAGCAGCTGCTATTCCTGCAGCTCAGCGTGGACTGGAACTGCAGAGGCTTTCTGGTGCAGGAGTGGCTTTTGGTGGTAAAGTGATTCGCTGACACCCACCCCAAACTGCTAGTTTGTGTCTCTTTCTGTTCTCAGAGATGCTGTGTGGCATCATGGTCTCTCAGGGGACCTTGTCTGGCTGGAAGGGGTCCAGTCTTCCTCGGCTTCCTCTGTGAAGCCTCCTGATTTGCTCCGTGCATTTAGAATAGGCAATACCTTGTGCCGTGGTGCAGGTCTCCTGGCCACTGAATTCTCCTGCCATCAGCTGAGGGATGCACCATATGAAATCCCACTTCCATCGCAAGGGTGGACGTACCCTGGTCTCTGTCAAACACGGTGCCTGCCCCACATTCACTATCCCTTACAACCTTGGTATTAAATGTCTGACCTCCTCACCACAAAGAGCACAGAAAATGTTTTGAAATGGCAGGGGGAAGGAGTTGCCATTTCCTGTTCCTGTCTCTCTGGGAACATCCCCAATGCAATAAGGAAAATCCTGTGCACCGGTTGGTGGAGCCCTCAGAGTTCACTTGCATCTAACACTCTACTCTTTTTTTGTTTGCCAGGCAGTTTTGTACAGGTGAATTCAGGTAAGTGGATTGTAATGTGCTTTAGATGTCCCACTGGAGAAACAGGGCTGGGTGAGGTGGAAAGGGTTTGTCTTGAACTTTTTTATGTTGTACCACTACAGAATGGAAGAGTTACAGAAATCTGCTCTGATGAAATTGTGCGGGGCTTGGAGACTCACTGAGATGGCAGGTTTCCCTTTTTGATGTGACACTTTTTGTGCCCAAGTGGCTCTAAAAAGCCCTGTGTGCAAAGCCCACCTGCTCATGCTGCACATTGCAATGGGATCCTGTGAAGATGGTGGTATGGATGTTGCAGGGAGCGGTCATTTCATGTGCAGAGCCCACTTTTGCCTCCAACAGCAGCAGCTGAGAGGCTGCAGCATCTGGTTGTATTTCAAGGCAGCTGCTAGTGTATAGGGCAATCCTTTGGGACTCTGAATTCCTGGAAGAGTTTTGTGTTGGGATATCCAGTAAGTTGCAATAATTTTTCTTTTTACTTCCTTACAGAAAAGATGGTGTCCCTATAGGTTATAAAGGAAGCACTTTCCACAGGTAAAANAAAATATAAACATACTCACTCTTTTACAGTCATTTTGCTCAATGAGCTTCAGAAAGAACCTTCCATATTCTGCAGCTCTGCAAACTGAGACCATATGTGAGCTTTACACACACCACAATAAAAAGGCAAGCTGCCTGTTCAGCTGAACATCTCTTCCTGCACATGGACACAGATGGAAGCAGCTGCTGTCACTAAATAACTCCGAGCTAAAACACATTTGAGAAACTGCTCCAGTCCCCAGGCAGGGCCTGCTCTTAGGGACTGCAGCGGAGCTGGATGGGATAGAGTGTAAATGCAAATAGTGAGGTGGTTTGTCATTCCCCCCCCATCTGCTGAAATGAGCTCTGAACAGATACTCATCCAGCTTGGAGAAACGAAAAGACAAATACAAACGCCACCTCCTCCCTTCTGCTAAGCTAAGCAGAAACACAGAAAGTGCACACTTTTATTTTACAGCACAGTACAAACAAGAATTAGCCTTTTTCTACCAAACCATTAAAACATGCAACCTGCCCATCAGGTCACCATAAGAGGATGAAAAAAAGTGTGTCTGCAACACTGGCTTATACTGAAAAAACAAGGAGGTGGAAGGATGAGGTAATGGAAAGAGGGAAAGCAGTTTATCACCCCACTCACTCTCCTCTTGGAGAAGACTCTGAGCACTCAGGAATAGCAGGGGACTACGTTCCTACTCATGACCTTTCTTTGAAAATGTGCAGTGCAAAGTCTCAAAAAGTAAAAGTCAGGGAGGAGGCAGAAATCTGACATTCCAGCACTCCCACTCCCAGCTTAAAACTTCAAGGCAGACCGACTGCTATTTCACAGTCTGCTGATTTGCTCTACTTTCCCTGAACCAAGAATACTTAAGAAATTCTAATTTAATCTCTGCTTAATGTCTCAGGTTAATCATGTTAAAATTTTGCTTCTGGAATCTTTAATGTCATCAATGGCAGTAGTGGGCCACTGAAAGTGAACATCCAATAAGAAAAAGAAAACTAAGAATCTCCTTGCTGGAGGAAAGTGAGCCAGAAGTCTCTTTTCTTGAGGATTTTAGAGACAGGTTAGTTTCATCTGCATGTTTTTAGACAGGCATGCACCTTTAGTAGGAGAAATTACATGTAAATCAATACAGAAATAACACAGTTCTCTCCAATATTTATCAAATTAGGAGAAACCGTTAGCAAAGGTACTGAAGCATATATATTTTCGGATTAGAAAAGGCATTCCTGCAGCTCATGAAAGCATTTCTCTAGCAGAAAGCAGCTATAATACTACACACTGCCATCTATACAACTGTAGGTATTTTGTATTTCTGTGACTGAAATACAGGAATGATTGTGCTGAATCAATCCACAAGATAAGAACTTCTCAAGCCTCAAAACCAACAAAATGTCTGATTCTTCAGAGAAAAGTATGACTACCACAAAACGAACAACTCTGCAGGGAATGTTTTCCCTAGAAGTTAATTGAGCCATAGGTTCATAATTATGAAATTTTTTTTTGCTGTTTGAATAAGGTTTCACATTTGGAGTCCATGACATTTTTTAAGTTAAGTTTCAGATATGGCAAAGGCCCTATCTTTACATTATCAATTCATTGGCACCACGTAGCCAAACTGTCTGATCTCCAAATAATGTCTCTTATAACCAAGGAACTTCAATTTTTGCATTTCTACAAAGCAGATAAATTTATAGAAGCAGTTAATACTGGATGCTGCTTTCCCTGTCATAGAACTACTTTGCAATGAAATGATTACAACTCTCAGGGCTTATATGAACACACAGTATTGCTCTAATCTTTAGGTATTACTATACAGGTGCAGTTCTGCTTGGAAATGTAGAAGGTAAATATTTCCAGCCACTGCCCCTTTAGAGATGTTGACTGGGTAATGTCATGGAACAGGGAAACAGGAAAGCCACACGCATGCAAGTTTTATTTGCAAGTTTCACTCTCTGTTCTGTCACCTAAAAACTTTATATAGAGAGAAACCATGCCAGTATCTTCACCCAGACAAAGTACTTCTTTCATCAGATGAAAAGGGGTTAATTCCAAATTTCAAGTAAGTATTCCTACAGTCACCTTCAGACTTCATTACTTATCCAAGTACGAGGCAAACCAAAGGAAAAAAGCCCCAACAAGTCAACAATTCCATGAATCACACAGAAATTGTTTTGCTTCCAGTGACAGGATCAATGTTTAAGTTAAGCACTGATGTCATCTTAGTGGCACACCCTCCCCTACTGCAGGACCTCGCCCTCCACAGCCTGTGCCCAGTTCCATCCCACCCAAGCACATCCATTAGGTCTGCACTTCTGCAGCAGGGTGCCCTTAGGTTTGCACTATATTGTAAATAATTTAATTGTTCTACCTGCCTGTTAACAGACTCAAATCAGATATAATAGTAATTACAAGCAGAACAATGAAAATACCAAAAAGGTTCAGTAAAAAGAATCCTCAATTACTTAATTGCCTTTGAAATCTCATACATTCAACTCTGCAGTTTCCAGTTCTTTAGAGATAATAATGACTCATTTGACCAGTTCTTATCTAAAAGTCAATTACTGTACTTGTAAAATTTACCTTTAATGCAACGGCCACCCAAGACCTCTTCATCACTGCTCTTGATTGATTCCTCAAGTCCTTCTCTCAAAGTAAAGTTCTTGTCAGTACTGCAGCATCTTTCCCTAAGTCTGTGATTTTCTTCTTCTCTATCAGCATCAAGAAGCCAACTCCCAATCACAGAATATCCATCTACCCTCCATCCTAACTCTCCCTAGTAAAACAACACTCTTGTCATTCTGACTTTCCCAGGTGCTGAGGGGGAAAAAGCCCATCCATACCAAAAGACGCTGAACTTACAGAAGCTATTTCCCTTGCAAAGAAAAGGAGTGAGCTGTACTAAAAGTTATATGAAGAATAACCACACAGAGAAGTTAGCCAGAACTGGGAAACACTGTCCTTATAGTTTCAAAGACTTAAGGAGCCTCACACATTCCTGGGCTTGCAATTTATATTCCCAACTTACATTGTTTCCCCCTCAGCTGCCTGCATCTCCTGGGTTTGAACACAGCACCTTCATTTTCTTCCCCACACCTCACGTGCTTTGAGCAAGATTCAGCTGCATGAAGCCACCAGGCATTTGGCACATGGAAATAACAAAGCAGGAGAAAGAGCAAAGCCTTATTACAGACAGATGTTGCTGCTCTTACTGCAGCTCCGTGCTCAGGAGTCTCATTAGAAAGAATATTGCTCCCAGTTGCAGCCTAGCAGTGGAGAGAAATACAACAGAAGCAAAGCAAGTTGTCTGCTCCTGACAAGGGAACATTCAATAAAAATCTAAATTTGGCACCTTAATGTCTTTGAAATCAATCAGCCTTTAAAATTCCCTGCCACATGATGCTAACCATGGAATATAGCAAAGTTTAGTGCACTGCAAATTTTTATGGTTGTCAGGAACTTCTAGCTGCTCATACTATTAATGCCAACAGGACTGTGGGAAGAGAGGTAAGTATCTGCTGTTTAGGCTGTTAAGCTTTCCTGCCTCTGGCTCAAATAACTTCACACTCTCTGAGATAGTAAGATTCCTTATGGTAAGATTCCACATTCTTCCTAAACTTGCCTTTTCTCTGGCTTAATAATGGTGCATTTTCTTTCTTCCTGCTTATTCTGTTCCTCCACACTTGCAAACAGCATCACTGCTCCTATACACACCCAGCACTCTGACAGGCCGTGTACAAATAAGGGCTTGGCTTCTTTTTACCTTCTCACAGCTATTCAGCCCTCTGCCATCTCCATCTCATCTCTCCTCAAACTACCACAATATTTTAAAAAAGGGAATAAACGATACAGCAAAAAGGTACTGAACAGCTCTCCCCCTATGAAAGTTTTCAATGCCTTAGGCTAGACCAGACATTTCTCTTCATGTTAGTACTAGCACCAAGTTAATATTTCCTTTCAGTATCAAGATTATGGTGCTACCAAATGGTAATAAATCTCAGCTAAATATTCTCAAGAAATTAAGTTCTAAAATTAGACTTAAAAGTAATATTAAAAAAATCCTCTAATGACTATTAGAATGGGGGAATATACAAAGAAAGGAAAACTGACTGAAGTGGTTTCAAAGCACAGTGTAATTATATATGAGCTTCTAGCATTTTATGATCACAAAATGAAGTTATTTTTCTTCAACTGAATTATGACAAATTGTTTCTTCTCAGGTGTGGAACAACACAAAACTGGTACTACCAAAAATCTTCAGCTGAGGGAAGGTATCTTCAGCAAAAATTTTTATCTCTTATGATCTTGTGGTCAGACGACTATTACACGGCCTAGCAAAGCCAACTTCAATGCGAATATATTTCTAACCTGCAGCAAAAGGCACCAAAGTAAACCCTCATCTGCATCTGTGCTATTATTTCCGTTTGCAGAACACGAAGGTGTAAGTATACAATGTTTTCAGCACCTGCACACACATGAGCAATAAGCCATTCCTTTAATTCAGTCTCATAACTGCAGCTATTCTCTACAAGCTTTAGGAGATGGGACAATTCAGCTAGAACATCCCAACAGTGAAACCACAAAAGCAATATCCTGGAGACACAACATGGGAGAAGAGGAAAGGCAGACTGCCTTTCAGACCCGTCCCAGAAGGGTAGCAACTTTTCACTATTTGACATTTGTAAAAATTTTAATTCAGGCATTCAAGTAAAACCTTCATGATATGTAACATGCCTACATAAGAACACTATTCCTGAGAGGTGGATATATAAAATGGAGTATAAACATACCACCTGCAAAAGAGGGATGAAACTCTCTGCTCACTGCTTCTTGCTTATGACAGAGGGATTTTTGTAAGAACACTTGGTTTTAGTCAACTAGAGATAAATCACTTCACTAAGGTTACAGCTATGCAAAGGAACCCATCAAAATTCAGATGTGTTCAGATGAACGGTTCTGAAATTCCACCTGAGAAGTTATGGGGGTTTTTTTGCTAGAAGTGCTGGTTTTTCCTAGCTGAAATAACTACCCATTTCTAATAGCCTAAAGGAAGTCATCTGGTCTTTTTCTAGTTGCCACTTAGACCCAAACCAACCATAAGGACACAAAAAATAAAACAGAGACACCAAAACCTAAGATTATTCTGGTAAACAGCACTTTTGGTACCCAAGCCAAGCAGTGACCACAAGAACGCAGTCTGGACATGATGAACCTCTTGATATCCAGTCCCTGCCTCCCTGACTGACCCCTGCTCACCCAAAACATTTCAACAATTTCTGCAGGTTTGCCCCCAGACATAGTTGTGACTACAGCACGATACAGAATAAGCAATCTTTATCTTACAGCACTTTAACAATCTCCAGCTTCTCCCACAAACGCAAAGCTATAGATGATTTTATTTGTCCAAGACCAAGTCCACATACTAATTTTTATCAGATCTCACTGCCATCATCTATCAAGACAATCTAAATATTTTCCCAAAAAGTACTTTTAAAATTAGATCTTCTAAGCAATATATTAAGTTCTTTCCCTTAGAAGCAGGATCTCATTTTGTGCAACTTTAAGATACCAAAAACCCATCTAAAAACACACACTATTTCTTGGGCAAAGTTAATTCTTTCTTAAAGTAAGTGTTAAAGCTCAAAATTATGTTTCTTTCCAAATAACTGAAACATCTCTTTAACAAAGCAGCAAACTGTAGCACAGCACGAACACTGTCACTTTCTCCTTTGAGCATACAGTTTCATTTCACCAGTGCAAATTTTATTGTAACTACCTTCCACTACTTCTCCCCTCTCAAGGCTTTCCTGTTTCATAACACTCTGGAAACCCAACATCTTGCCTTGAAACAGCTTTGAAAACCTGGCTTATGGCCAACTTGCAACTGATACTACAGTTTAAATACCTTCCTAGCAAAGTTGCACAAACTTCAAAACACTCTGGGATCAGTCATTAAAATGTTTTTGTTTCAGTTACAACACTAATGAAAACCAAATGTCTACATTTATTTTAGCCAGCTTAAGGGTCTAGGGATTTTTCTTAAAAGAAAGCTCTGAATCAACCCTCATTTACTTGACTGAACAGATTAGCAAAACAACATTGCACAGAGATACGGATAATATTTTTAAAAGGTTTAATAAGCGTCTTTCAGCCACAGATTCAATTAAGGAGGCCAAATAATCGCCTCAATTTTCTTCTTCTCCAAAGTCTTCAATTACAGCACGCTCAAACCTATGCACTTTTAGCTGCAACTTTAAAAGGCTCAATTTGCAAACAGATTTAAGACCCAAAACTAATGCTATGCTACAGGACGGGCCATTGCAACACAAATAACATCCAAAACACCAGATCCTGCCTGAAGTTTAAGTCTTCCCAAAGTGTCTGCTTGTGAAAGATATCACTGTGCTATGCGAGCGTATCTCTCACTTACACACACGCCACTTTCAAAGGACATGGGAATATTCTGGGTGGGAATCACAGCGTGCTACATGAAATGCTCCATACAAAGCTGTCTTTCAGCCGGGAGTTGTGACATTCTGCTGCTGCTTTCATCCATACCCTCTGCAATCAAGCCAGCAAATTCTACGCTGGTTTTGTACAGCCTTAGCAATGCAAAATAAATTGATGTTTCAGCAACATTTTATGCCTAAATTCATTTTTCAACACTTTGTACAGACTTTTGCACAGCAAGGAATATGGAAGCTCTGCTGAAACAAAACCAATGCAAGCTGGCATTTGCAGTAACAACAATGTATCTACAAATATCTACATTTGCAGAAACAACACTGTTGGCCATCGTTTGTGTCTCAAGATATTTGGAGCGTGCACCACCTGTTTCCAACTAGCTCTCATACTGTTCAACTGCACGATTAATGACAGCTGCTAAAATGTCTAAAATACCAGGGAGAGCAAATAAAAGTTTAACAGCAGCTATGCAGGATTGAGGCAAGCCACGCTCTTTTGCTAAATATGAGTCATTATAACACATACAATGCTCCAGTAAGGTGCATTTGCACTTCACGGACTCCCTTCCCCACCATTATAACGCAGAAGTTAAAGGGGTTCTGTGGGCAGGAATGCCGGCGCCTCTGTACAACAACTGGTTTAGGCCAGGAGGGTGAGCGGGCTGCCTGTGCACTTCCAGAGTTTTGCAGACCTAAGGAATCCCTAGCCTGGCTGTGAACAGCCCAGTTCACATCCTGTCATGCACATCCATCCTATTTAGCCAGAAACATAGAAAACAGAGCAAAAAGTCTGCTCGAGAGGTGATGCCAAGTGCACAAATGCCAACCCAAAAAGAAATTTTAAATGAACAAATCTCAAATCATAAACTTTTTTAAATTCCCTAAAATGTGTAAAAACTGATACACAGCAAGAAAGTAAAGGTTATAGATAACTGATGAGCCAGTAAGTAGACTTTATAACATCCACTTTAAGTGCATTGCCACTTGATTTGAAAGTGCAATTTGCTTATGAACACTGGCATTCTTGCCATGCTTTCAAAAGTATGCAGAACTCTCCCTGTTTAAAAATCCTTCCTCTAGCACAGCAAGACATTGAAAAGAGTGACTTTTTATATGCTTGATTCAGAGT